>CM064557.1:7252945-7388119 GCA_032716605.1 Paralithodes platypus | reverse complement strand
TGAGTTTGTGACATTGTGACTGTCCATTGATATCTATGATATGACATAAAGAAAATTACAGAAACGTCCAAACTGAGAAACTTAAACAGTTAAACTTATCAATGCTAACATTTCTATGATTCTAACAAGCCTAACAATACAATAACAACAATACAACATGATTAGTATTTAGTTGATTACATGATTAAATGAATAATAATTTAATATCGCTAATGTGACGGCCCCACCCCTATCCCCCAAACCCCTCCTCCACACCCACCTCGCCGCCTATCGGTCCGCCTCACAAGGAAAAAAAAAAAGAACAATCTGTGGCGGCGAAACGAAATTTCACCAACTCGTTTCCTTATTTGTGTGACAAGTACCTTACCCTTTTGCCTTCCCTCCACCACACCCCCCCCAACTGCCTCCCACAACCCACTTCCAGCGTATCCGTACGAAGAAAAGGAAAACAAATAAAAATCTGGGTGGTGGCGAAAACTACCCCTCACCAATCGGCTTCATATTTGTAACACGAAGTCAATTACGCTTCTACCTTCCCCCCACCATCCCCCAAACCACCCTCCCACCCATACATTCAAGTAACATTCCGAATAGTTATCCGAACTATCGATACCATAATATCGATAGCAAAAGCCAAAAAAAAAAAAAACAAAAAATAACAAAAGGTTTGTAACAACTGTAACACTGTCAGTCTGTCACTATCATAGTATCACTGGATCACAGTTCACTAACACCGTGTATTTGGTTTATAAGCAGCCGGTTGTCACGAACGGTACGATGCGACTGTACACGATAATGACGTTCGTGTACCTGGTTGTTGCACAGTAAAAATCGCCTTCCGGAGCGCCAGAAAAGGAGCGCGACATTTCTAGCTGCGCTCCACTGCTGCACTCCGATTTCAGGAATTTTGCCGCTCCTCGCTCCGCGCTCCTCTATATTGGTAAATAGCGCACCGGATCGCCAGAGCGCAGAGCGCCAAATGGCGCGCACACTGCCCACCTCTGTAGGATAGCATGGTCTACTGTCGTCAAACGCTTTTTGTAGATCAAGAAGAAACCCTACCGGTGTAGTTACCTTTAGCCATTTCTTTACGAATGTGATCCGTTAAGTGGAATGAGACAGGTGTCTGTCGAGTACATGTCTGAAACCTGATTGAAACTTATAGAATAGATAATTTTGTTTGAGGTAGTGTTCAATTTGGGTGTATACCGTGCTCTTTCAAGGATTTTAGAATACAATACATAATATGCTAACTGTCTGTAGTTACCAACTTCTAGTTTTATTTCCTTTCTTGAATAGAGGGGTTACAATAGCTTCCTTCAGTTCAGCAGGTACAGTGTTTGGTGGTAACTTGACAAGTTGATGATGGTGGTAGTTAGGAGGCCTGCTATATCCAATGGCTCCATCGGTAGAAAATTTGGCAGGAATTTTGTCCTGGTCCTGTGCTTTATGTACATTTAGGTTTAGACCCGCTCGTCCAAAAGTGTAGTTTGGTGTAACATTTTGCATCCAAATGTGTTCGGGTGTATGTCTTTATCTCTGTAGAAATTTCGAAAGGTGCGCGTTGTTGTCGTTGTATTTATTGAGAGGTTGAGGTAGGTCACTCTTGTGCAAGTTGTGTTTGCTATGGAGGTGAAGAAGCGAGTTGAAGTAGGTTGAAATTTGGCGTTTATCGTGGCCAAACGCCTGATCATTAATGGTGAGAGACAATATTCAGTGTTAGACGAATCCCTTGTCTTGTTGCTGTAGCCTGTGTGTTTTTAGGGGCCTCCATTGTTCTTTGGGTTATTTCTGATATTTCCTATGCCTTATGCCTTATTATGAAAATAATTAGTTTTTGCTGATTTTATTTTCCTACTTAGTTTTATTCCTGGCCCTGTTGAACTCATGTTTCAGACCCTTGATCCTGTCTATACTGTTCGCTAGCCTCCTTGTTAACAGATTGTCTCTGTGTTCCAGGATGGGTGGTAGTACTGTCATTGTTGATCCATGGGTCTGACCTTGCTTTAATTCGTATGTCTTTCAGAGGAGCTGGTGCTCTGAAAAGTGCCTGTTCTTATATTTAGATCAAAATTACTGGGTATAAAAGTAAACTGCCAAATTTCTCACTCAATAATCAAATAATTCTGGAAGTAAACAAAATACTAAATACACTGGGACACATTATCTCAAACGACCCCACCCTTGCTCAGATGATAGCGGAAATTTTTTTTTTGTCTTTTTTAAAATCGGCCGTCAGCGCAGACAGCTTATATTTACGCGGTAACACCATCTTGAGAAACTTCCACATGTGTAATTGGTTGAAATCTAAGGTAACTGTGTTCCGGACATAATTGTTCACTCTATGTACACGGCCCATTTGTGGTTGGAAGTATAAGAGAGCCACCATTAAATGGTCTGTGTACATCCTATCATAAGATACATCAAGATGTTCATTGGTCTCTCTAATATGAAAGCACTAGTATGGTGTGCCAACACTGTTGGATGTGCAGTGCTGTCGGGCCTGTCATCAGGAGACTGGTGTACAGCTTTTTCGCAGCGTACTGCAATCCTCCAGTAAACACGCTGATTGTAGCTCTTTGGTCTAGTGATCATATCTATGCATCAACGTATTATATCTCACTGGCAGAAGCTGCTGCACGCATAGTATGTAAGGTAATATATAGGTCTAATTGAACTATGAGCAATGCTCTGTGCAATAGGTGTTAACCACCATTGAGGCAATAAGCCTTAGTTAGCCTATCTGTGTTAGGTATTGTGACAAAATGTGATATGTGCTCTATTCTGTAAATAGGCCTACTGTATTTTTTTTTATTTTATTTAGTGTCTTTATTAATATATCTTTGTGTATAATTATTAATCTGTGCTCTGTACGAGAAGTGTATGTGAATAATGGCCATTAGGTCGTTACTGTATTTATACTGCATCTATCTTATGGTTCTGGAAATAAAGAATTATTATTATTATTATTATTATTTTTATTATGATTATTTTATTAGTATTATTACCATCACTTTTTATTAGGTTTTGCCGAGGGTTAAAAACACAAATTTTCGTTATGATCTTTAGAGCATATAGATTCAATATTTTATCTTCAAATATATCAATAAAAATTTGTGGTATTAAAATAACATTGAACCCAATTTTCTTATGAGTCTTCTTAGAGGCATATAGATTCAATTATTTATCTTCAAATATATCAACAAAATTAGTGGTAGGCCTATTACACACCTAACGAGCGTCCTAGGCGGTAATTATATGTACCAGACCCATGCTGGGTGTGTTTTTATACCTAAATAGGGTTGTTACGTGATCATTTTCATGCCTAAACTAAGACCCAGAGCGTAAAACAATTATCTACCCCTGAAAGGGCATAAAAAACAGGGCTTTCCAATAACCCCCCAACCAGCCTTGTACGACCGTTAGTTTTCTTGCAACGATAGCGCAACCACGAGTGCAAAAACCATGTACATTAGTTACGTTCCCTACATAATTCCCTGTTGTAGCGAGTGTGAGGGGGGAAGGGAGGGCGGTTTTCACTTCAGTTGGCCCACCGCGGTGCGTGTGCCGTCGGCCATAAGCCTTACTACGCTCCTCACAACCGCTCAGCTCTCTCTGCCTCTACTCGGCAACATTATGTGCTGGAAAATGGCACACGGACATAAGTTGTGCAAACCGCCACTTATTTGTCCAAATTTCTTTCACACGACATAAGTTGCGCGCCGCCAAAAACAATTGGTTAAAAATAACATTGAACCAAATTTGTTTTAACCCTCGGCAAAACCTAATAAAAAAGTATAGTACTAAAATGTCTTTTTTCGTAACAAGGTTGTCAATACGGTACTTCCAGTGGTAAAAATTGACCTATGGTCCCGTTTAAGAATATCCTCAAGTAACCCTATTAAAAAACTGTTGCATGCGCGCATGGTTAGAACGTGTAGGATGTTTAATTGAAGGTCGCGAAATCAGTATTTACTGGAGAAATAAAGTTCTTAAAATGCGACTATGTTTTACTTACAGTTTCTTATCAGTAGATCCTACTGGACAAAGGCAAACTATGGCCTGTCGTATCCAGCTCAGTACCAGCTACTTGCACTTGCTGCGGTCGTTCACAAGTGTTGGCGGCGGCGGTAGCAGACGCAACATTTTTTTACTTATTCTGTATTTTTGTTTTCATAATCAAAACTTCAAATCTTGTCTTCCCCATTGCTTTATCAAGATTACTTTCCCAAAACTTCCCTTATGATTCGCGAATCCGAACTACAGACTGGGGCAGTGCGTTCCACTTCATTTACCACTCTATCACAAACATGAGTTCTGTGCTCTTCTCAAGGGGCCTATTTCTTTCTTTGTAAATTTTCTTAGAGTCTCCTCTCGTTCTTTTTTCCCTCCTGCATCAAGAAGATACCTTCACACCACATCCCTTCATCGTACTTTTCCTGCCACTATTCTTAAAAGTCTCTATCATTATCCCCTCTCTTTCTCCTATATGCCAGCTGTTGGAAGCCCCAGTTGGTCCTCACCCTCTGCTTTCATAGCCCCGCGTTTTCCTTCAACGTATGGTACCAGCTTGCTAGCTCTCCTCTGCACTTTCTCCACTGCTTCTCTATCCTTTACCATATATGGAGCCCACACCTGGTTCGCATATTCCAGGTGCGGCCTAACAGCGCTGTATAGAGATTCCTGAAGATTTCTTCGATCAAGTGACACAAATGTCCTCCTTATCAGCCCTACAATTCTAGTGGCGTTGTTTATCTTTTCCGCTAAATGGTTCTGATGAAATTTAATTCTTCTGTCCCTATCACTACTCCTATATCCTTTTCTGCATTCACTTCCTCCATCGCTTCATACATACTTGTAGCATACGTTGTCTATCTTGCTGGTCCCAATCCGCAATGTACTTGCATTTTTTGGATGAAAATGCATGTAACCAATGCTCAGACTATCTCCTTCATTGCCCTCCACATCTCCTTGAAGCAACACCCATATCTTCCCTTACTCCTCACTCTTCTATAAAGCTTAGTGTCAATCCGCATACAGGTATACCTCACTTCCATTAGTTATACTTCAGGTAAGTCGTTGATAAATATAACGAACAGCAGTGGTCCCACACACAGATCCCTGCGGTACCCCACTGTTGTAATTGTCCCTCCTTTACGCGGAGGGGTTCTGTACTCCGCCACAAATTTGGGCCCAAATTTGCGCAAATGTAGTTTTCCCAATGCGACTAAATGTTAAAGTAACTACATATCTGATACCTAAATGAAGGGAAGCCAACTATTCGCATGAATAGGACTCAGCTTAAGAATGTAAAACAGAGAGAGATAACCGATCTGGGAGTACCAATATCGAGTAACCTAAAACCGATCGTCAACAATGTTCAGATAGTTGTTAAGAAGGCAAAAAAATAATTGGCTTTATAGGCCAGGTCATTTGAGCATAAATCCAATGCCGTTATCCCAACCTTTTACAATTCCTTCGTCCGCCCTCTTCTGGTATACTGCGCTCAATGCTGGTGCCCTTATTACCAAAAATACATAAACAGCCTAGACCGAGTTCAACATAGAGATACCAAAATGATACCTAGCCTAAAGAACAAACCATACGAAGAGCGTCTTAGAGAATTAAATCTATTTCCTTTAACCCAGCGCAGATTAAGAGGTGACTTAATTCAAGTGTTCAAAATCATCAAAGGCATCGACAATATGAACTGTAGTAAGTACTTCACTATCGACCAATCTAATTACACGCGGGGAAACGGTTGCAAAATTATTGGTAAATCTTTTAACTCACACGAATCTCAGAATTTCTTCTTCAATCGAGTTGTCAACATGTGGAATGGGCTTCCCCGAGACGTTATAGACTGCAGCACCGTTGATTCATTTAAACTCCGCCTAGACAAATATCTCGCATCAAACCCGCGACTGACTGCGTTTGTAAATGAATAACTTTATTTTATCCTCCCCTCAGTTACTAACCCATATGTCCCCTACTAACTTCCTAGTCCTGCCCCGGACATTAGTTCCAGGGCAGTAGTTCCCTTTCCAATGTTCCCTTACCCACTCTAAACCACTGTTTGGACACTTTGATCCTCAGTGTTTTGGAGGACAAGCAGCCTAGAAGGGTCACTAGACCTGTTGTTGCTTGATTTCCTTTGTACTCCTTTGTACATACGCGCGGCCCCGCCCACTGCCCAAAATGTACAAATATTATATTAGTACCATACTTTTTTATTAGGTTTTGCCGAGGGTTAAAACAAATTTGGTTCAATGTTATTTTTAAAAAAAAATTTGGCGGCGCGCAACTTATGTCGTGTGAAAGAAATTTGGACTAAGTGGCGGTTCACAACTTATGTCGTGTGCCATTTTCAGCACGTAATGTTGCAGAGAGAGAGAGCTGAGCGGTGTGAGGAGCGTAGTAAGGCTATGACCGACGCACACCACCGCGGTGGGCCAACTGAAGTGAAAACCACCCTCCCTTCCCCCTCACACTCGCTACACAGGGAATTATGTAGGGAAAGTACCTAATTACATGGTTTTTGCACTCGTGTTGCGCGATCGTTGCAAGAAAACTAACGGTCGTACAAGGATGGTTGGGGTGTCATTGGAAATTCTGTTTATGCCCTTTCAGGGGTAGATACTTGTTTTACGCTCTGGGTCTTATTTAGGCATGAAAATGATCACGTAAACAACCCTATTTAGGGTAAAAACATCCCGCTGGGCGGTACATATAAATTACCGCCTAGGCCACTCGTTAGGTGTTAATAGGCCTACCACGAATTTTGTTGATATATTTGAAGATAAATATTGAATCTATATGCTCTAAAGATCATAAGAAAATTTGGGTTCAATGTTATTTTAACTCCCTCCGACATATTATGTTCCAATAAGTCCGAGGAGGTGGGAGTCCCAGGATCATTGCCACTGCCTCTCACTACACTCACACCAACACTGCGGCCGTTAGAATTATCGGAGGAGGCTGAGGTTGCCACCAACGGTTTTATCGTATGGTAACTTATCGGACTTACTGAGCTCATATGACGCAAAATCGCGTCATAAACTTATTGGAGAGGTATAGAGATAAGTCCATATGACGCGATCGCGTCATATGAGTTTTTGGTTATAAGTTCCACATGACGCGATCGCGTCATATATGTCTGAGGGAGTTAATACCACAAATTTTATTGATATTTGAAGATAAATATTGAATCTTTATGCTCTAAAGATCATAAGAAAATTTGTTTTAACCCTCGGCAAAACCTAATAAAAAAGTATGGTACAGTAAACCCTCGCTATCTCGGACTAATTGGGGGGAGACCCAGTCCGAGATGACCGAAAATCCGAGATGTCCGAAGTCCGACTTATGTCCGACTTTACCCGGGAACTGCGGGAAGACTCTTAACCCGTCCAGCCCCGGCTAGTTTTGTAATGTTTGTTCACCAGAACCCGGCCGGTTTTCAATTTTTTGTTTTATTCCAGAAACAATAGCGAATGGGTTAGGAATGAAGGAAAAACCACGAAAAACCACTCAAAAAGCTTAAAGAATGGTCCTACAGAGCCCCCGAAAATGTATTTTACAAGAGTAAAAAATTGAAGGCAATTACCCCAAAAACCAGGTTATTGCGCGCACACGCGCACGCACGTGGACTTTGAGAGTTTTCAACCATCGGCACGGTTGCGTGGGATACGTACATAGTTCCCATACAAATCTGAGCCCTCTTGAGTGGCTACACCTGAGGTTACGGTCGGCGCAATTAGGGTGACGCACCAGGCGCGTCTCTGGGGCTGTGCGTTACATACATCGCCGATGCGTCAGGCGCGTCGCTGGGGCTGTACGGGTTAAGAGTTCCCCCGGCGGACTGCGGGAAGACTCTTAAGAGTCAGAGAAAAAAATATATATATATATTTTTATTTTTATTTTTTATTTTTGTTGTTTTGCCCTTGGGCCATGCAAAATATCAGTCCTCTACCTCCCCTCCTTCCCCACTTTCCACCCCTCCTTCAGTTATCACCTATTTTCCCTGTTATTCCCTTATTCTGAGGCATATTTTCGTGCTAACATTAGCGAGTTGCAAGCAGGGCATTGTCATCACTGTTAGCAAGCGAGTGCAAGAGAGATAGAGAGAGTATCGATCGTCAGTGTCTCAGTGGCCTTGGGGGAAATTGGCGGGAAAGGAGGTTGCCTCACCCATACATTATGTAACTCGCGGCCTGTATCGCCGATTTTGACCATCCAAACGCTGTTTTCACTCGTTTTAGCCAGTTTGCTCTAGGCCCTTTTGAGTTACAGACGGGATCATGTTGGTGAATTTCTCTAGTCCCTTCTTCACAAGTCCTAATGCTCCAATGACCACTGGTATTGTTGTGGTCTTCATACCCCTCATCCGGCTGATCTCGATTTCCAAATCCTTGTATTTCGAAAGCTTTTCTATTACCTTGACAGGTGTTTCGTTCAGATGGTATGGCAATGTCGATGAGCATGCACTCCTTCTTGATGACGATGTCTGGCTTGTTCGCTTTGATCTCTCTGTCGGTTTGGATGGGCATGTCCCATAAGATAATGACTTCATCATTCTCATGACAGTGTTTGGTTGGTGTTCATACCACTTGTCAGCTGTGTTGATCTTGTACTCCTTACAGATCTTCCAATGCAGCTACGCCGCTGCTTTGTTGTGTCCGGTGGATATATTTGTTTTTCGCCAATTCCGGGCAGCCATAGATGATGTGGTCGATAGTCTCCTCATACTTTCTACAGATCCTGCAGTGTGGGTCTGTTCCATCTTTGATGATGCGATGGTGATAGGATCTGGTGGCGAGACTCTGGTCTTGTGCAGCGATGATTAAGCCCTCTGACTCTGCTTTCAGTCCAGTGTTCTTGAGCCACTGGTTCGTCTTCTGTTTGTCTACATCTGCCTCTTTTATTCTTTTCGAGTACTTCCCGTGCATTGCCTTTTCCTCCCATTGTTTCCGCAATTGTAATTGGCTTTGGTGTTTTGCTTTCTGTTTGACTCTGCGTGCATACTTCGTTGTTGCTTCATTTTCCATTGGTGGTATTTCTTGGACGCTCAGCTCCTGCTTGAAACTTTTTGTGGTTTCCTTCTTGATAGAGTAGAGCTTATTATTATTATTATTATTATTATTATAATTTTCATTATATATTATCATTATCATTGTTTGTATTATTATTGTAATGCCCTCGAAAATGTCCCGCACCCACAATAATACTAACCCGAGTTGACGTCAGGTATAGCGTAAAATAGTCGTAGATGGTAAGTCCAATAAACTCATCTCGAGAGACTATCACCGTGGTTCTTAAAAATCGGACTAAGGTTGCTATACTTTTGTACGTCCGTGGTAGTACAGGGGTTAGCGCGCGGGCCTGGTGGTGATGGTGGTGCGTCACTAACCAGGGTTCGAACCCCACCCAAGGCATCTCAAAACCTGTGGGTTTTTAGGAGGGTTAAATTCCCTTCAGAGGTTCGTACCCCGCGCCAGGTACCAGGAAAGGTTGATCCTAAAGGTAGCCTGGGGAAAATTCCCATTCCTATTTAACCTGGAAAAACCTAGCATTTCATTGGTGGCAGTAAGGGAACGTGACCTGGTAGCTACGTGCTGGAGCACCCGTCACGCGAACCCTATACCAAGAATTGAGATGGCTAAGGTAAAAAGGCTACGATACCCTAACGACCTTACGAGGCTAGGGACTAGCCTAACTAAAAAGTAATGTGGTGTAATGCCCTCGAAAATGTCCCGCATCCACAATAATACTAACCCGAGTTGACGTCAGGTATAGCGTAAAATAGTCGTAGATGGTAAGTCCAATAAACTCATCTCGAGAGACTATCACCGTGGTTCTTAAAAATCGGACTAAGGTTGCTATACTTTTGTAAGTCCGTGGTAGTACAGTGGGTTAGCGTGCGGGCCTGGTGGTGATGGTGGTGCGTCACTAACCAGGGTTCGAACCCCACCCAAGGCATCTCAAAACCTGTGGGTTTTTAGGAGGGTTAAATTCCCTTCAGAGGTTCGTACCCTGCGCCAGGTACCAGGAAAGGTTGATCCTAAAGGTAGCCTGGGGATAATTCCCATTCCTATTTAACCTGGAAAAACCTAGCATTTCAATTATTATTATTATTATTACTATTATTATTATTATACTGTTAGGCACTTGCCATTATAAGTCAGGCTTCCACCGTCATACTGGGAGGCATCACAGGTCGACTCGCTCTGGGCCATTTCGCCTCCACCCTGGCAACCTGTTTACACAACAATAGTAAGGGGATAGGTTATATATATATATATATATATATATATATATATATATATATATATATATATATATATATATGGAGACTAAATCACAAATACGTGTGATAACATTATGTAGTATAACTTGCAGGTAATAAAATATACAGACTCTATCAACCTTGAGCACAGTAGACGCCCTTGTGGCACAGGGAAGGGTACTTGGAGCAGCAGTAGATGTCCATCATCATATGCGGGTTACTTCCTTCCTTCCTCATCCGCACACAATCCACCGAACACCATAGATTACCTTGCGCCCATTCTGTCCCACTTGTAACCAGCCGCCCATCCAGCCAGACATTATCTCTCGCGCCCACCCACACTTCTGCCAGAGGTATATTCAAAAGAAAGATTAAAGAATATTTGATGAGTAGTGAAATAAATAATCTTTAACCCATAATTAGCGGCGAGCAACATAAGTCGAGTTAAATAAAGCTGGACTATGTGGCGGCGCTCGACATAACTCGAGTGGCAATTTCAGCACGTAATGTGGCTGAGAGAGAGAGACAAGTGGTGGCAGGAGACTAGCGAGCGTATGACTGCTCCAGACCACCGCGGCGAACCTACTGACACAAATCTCAGCTCCCTCCTCCCTCTCTCACTCGCTACATACTCAATTATGTACTGAAAGTACCGAATTACCTGCTTTTTGCACTCGCGTTGCACGTTGCACGGTTATTGCAAGAAAACTATCCATCATACAAGGATCGTTATGGTGTCATTCGAAAGCTCTGTTTATGCCCTTTCAGGGATAGGTACTTGTTTTACGTTCTGGGTCTTATTTAGGCATGAAAATGATCACGTAAACAGCCCTATTTTGGCTAAAAACACCCCGCTGTGCGGTACACATAAATAACCGCATAGGCCGCTCGTAAGGTGTTAAGGTAGTGTTGAGTGTGAACAGTTTATTAAACTAGACAGATTTTTTTTTTTTTTTTTTTTGGAATTGTAGTAGGGTTCTTTTTCTTTTTTAGCAGTTTGTTATTTTTTTTAGCACTTTCTTGATGACTTTTTTTATGACTAATTTATATTAGTGTAATAAATGTAAAGGGGACATATATGCCGGATGGCATCAGTTCCATGTTGGTATAGGGTATATAGGACTTTTGTATGAAGTACTATACGATATGTTTGTAATATTGATGTACTTTATGACAATAAACTTTTTGAAATCTAAAAATCTAATAGGTACAGATTAGTTGGGCCTTACATGAACACTTAAGGGGGTATGGGCGTATTTATTTGCTCATTTATGTATCTTTTTATTCCTTTTTTAGTTTCTTCCCTAGACTTCCATCAAGCTTAAAAAACACTTACCAAAGATCCTCCCTCAAGATAAGTTTGTACATTTTTCGGTAGAAAAAAATCCTATCGCTATCACTCACCAGGAAAAAATCGACACCTAAATGACACGAAAAGTCTTAATATTGAAGAAGAAATAGGATGAAAGGTCTTAAAATCTGAAAACTAATGGGGCTAAACATGAGGGAGAATGGGATCCAGATAAAAATCCCTCAAGTGGAAATCTTCTCACTAGGGAGAATGTACAAATCTATCTTGAAGGTCTAGGGGGTGTTTTTCTAAGTTTGATGGAGGTCTAGGGAGGAAACTAAAAAAATAAATGAATTAATAGACCAAACAAACAGCCACTGTCCCCTTAAATCCCTGTAGCAACGCCCTAGCCCTGTCAATCAAGGGAGTGCACAGCTATAAAAACTGCATCAAATAGCATCATATGTATTTTCATTATGTTTCACTTCACATTTATCTGATTGACTTAGCTAACCATGGATCCATCGCAAGTCCTATACAATCGATAGATAGCGTAGATCCATCTCGACATTCACCAGCCAAACTCTAAGTAACCTTGTGGCTATGGACTCTTTCAGCCTTTGATGCTTTTTCCTCAGTATATAATATCTTTCCAGGGCCAGCTCATACTTTGGACCACTGACCTTACCTTAACTCTATCTGGTGCGGGGAAGATCTGTTTGGATACTCCCTCTTTCACTTCATGGTTTTGAAGATTTGAAGACGTTTACCGTATTAGTTTGGCCATTATAAGACGGTTCCCCCATTTCAGATGTCAATTTTTTCTGGACGAGCTATAGCGAGCCCTCACTTGAAGAGAAACCGGCTTTTGGCCGAGACATTTTTCTACAGAATAATGCATGTACATATGTATTCACGTCTGAAACAGAATTTTATGTTTAAGTCCAAGAGCATGCAGTGGTGCTTGTCGGAGCTTGTAAGTTCAATAATAACATAAATACATTAGTAAATTGAAATTCTGCAAAAGGCATACTGGTCCATACGAGGCAGACCCATTCTGTCCTGCATTACTATTAGTTCTTACCTCATTAAGAACTTCCCTACTACAGTCTAGATCCCATACATGTCATTTATCATATAGTCACCTTATGCATAGAAAATTTGTGCTTCAATGAGAAACTTTCTTATTTATGTGAAAGTAAGGGGTGGGGATGTTCTTCGTATGTTAATTGTTTGCAAGATATAGAATTATGGGAAATATATATAAACAGTATATAATTTATTGCTTGTGCAACCAAGACTATAGATTTAGTAATTATAGCGTAACTCGGTATTGAAGTCAACTTTATTAACAGTTTTCAAGGTTTTACCTGAGTCCCTGAAGCCTTACAGTATTATTGTAAACTACTCACCAATGGTATTTTGTTCACCAAGATATCTCTGAAGTTCTGTAAAGTTTCTGGCCACGTAGAGATCCCTGCCCAGAGCCCGACAGTTCCTTCGAGCATCAGTGTAGTTCCTGAGGGTGGTCTCCAACTGCAGGCAGCTACTGGCCTCAATTAGTGTTCTGGGCACTGAGGAACCTAAGAGGAGAGGAGGGGCTGGTAAAGGAGTTCAAGACCATGTGTGGTGATGAAGGGTGACGAAAGTGCAGTTTATAGTATATATCGAGGACCACCAGGGATCAGTACTGCATCCTCTACTTTTTATAATAGTGGTTGAAGCAATGGCAGGATATTTTTATATCCGAGCAGTTTTGGTAATTACGTAGCTCCCATAGGGTGGCGTAGTATTGTAATCATAACGTGTGTCAGTCCATTTATCTGTCTGTGCACTAATGTGTGTGCACATCACAGCATTAATGACCGTGGTGGCCATGTAGTGAGGATCTGTGTATGTGTGCCCACATGTATGCCTACACACTTCACAGTAGTGAACTTGACGGTGATTACGTAGCCTCCGTAATGGTGGCGTAATATTGTAATTATTACGTCGTGTGTCTGTCTGTCTGTGCACTTATGTGTGTATACACACTTCACAGCAGTGATGATCGTGGTGGCCGTGTAATGAGGATCAGTGTGTGTGTACCCAGTACACATATCACAGTAGTGAACTTGACGGGTGATTGTGGTAGTAATAGTGGTGATAATTACGTAACCCCCATAGGGGTGGCGTAATATTGCAATCATTGCGTCCGTGTGTCTGTTTGCCTGAGCACTTGTGTGTGTGTGCCCCTATGAGGAACACACATTACACCAGTAATGGTGGTGGTGTCTGAGTAGTGATGATTTGTGTGTGTGTGCCCTGTAGGTACACGGGGCACATACATCACGGTAGTGAACTTGATGGTGATAATATATATATATATAACTGAATTTTCCAGTCAACTCAACCAGTAGACTATTTCGAAAAGTAGAACTCAACCAGTGCCAAGTTGCGGTCTTACCCTAACTTAATCTAACCTAGCCTAACCTATGCAGTAAGAACATAAGAACATAAGAAAAATGGAAATCTGCAAAGGCCTATTGACCCCTACGAGGCCGGCCCCCGTCTTTCCTACATCACTATTAGTTCTTTCCCTACACTAAATACATCTCCTACTACAACCTATATCCCCTACACTTCTTCAATATTACAGCTACCTAAGAACATCTCCCACTACAACCTATATCCCCTACACTTCTTCAATATTACAGCTACCTACCTGGTTGAGAGCTACTGGTTGAGTGGCCTGGTAGCAAAACAGGTATTAGCCTATTCAGTACCGGTTACTTCTTTTTAATGTGATTTCAGCTACATTTAGACGATTTTATACAGCTGAGGAACGCTATATAGTAGCTAAAAGGATTAATTGAGATAAACTATAGCATTTTGATTAGTAGACGCTCTTCCTAAGCTGAATAAAATACTTTAATTGTAGCCATAATTTAATGAAAGGGACGTCGCCGGTACAGAATGAGTTAACTTACCTGTGAAAGGTAGGATTCTTCCCTTGACACAGTTGAGGAGTTGACAGGTCGTTTCGTTCTGGTACACTTCACCTTCAGCCGGGGAATCTGTTTATACACCGATATTAGTCCACGGTAGAGATCAGTCATTATATTCTTTCCCCGCCATTGTGTTGCCATAATTATCAAACAGCGGGGTTGATATATTATTCTGATCATGTTGAATGGGAACTGTTAACCCTCTCCGACATATAACGCGATTTTGAGCCTATCGGGGATACTTTAAAGCCTTTGTTACCATCAGGGGTATTTAGAAACCTTTAGTTTAGTTACTTCAACCTCTGCAGTTGTCTTTGAGTTAGCTGTGGGCAGAAAACTAATTTTGGAGAGGTAATTATAAGAGTGAGAGAACTCTATTTCTTATTGCTAATCTGGCAACCTCTGCGTCATAAATGCGTGAGAGGGTTAAATGTGGTCTTCTCCTGTCACCTCTTTTTCCTTTCTTGTGGCTGCTGATCCTCCCTACCCCTTGTGGGAGTAAGGGCTGGCTACTGACTGACTGACTAGGGCTAGAGCAAATGGGCTGTAAATATCCAGTGGTGGGCGTGGGCGCGCCGATTTGGCGCTCTGCGCTCTGCGATCCGGTGCGCACTACCAATATAGAGGAGCGCGGAGCGAGGAGCGGCAAAAATCTGAACTCGGAGTACAGGCGGGGAGCGCAGCTTGAATTTTGCGCTCCTTTCTGGCGTTCCGGAAGCGATGTTTCCTGTCAACAACAGGTTCAAGAACGTCATTATTGTGTACAGTCATCGTACGGTGTTACTCACGGTGTTAGTGAACTGTGATACAGTGATACTATGATAGTGACAGACTGACAGTGCCACCTTCAAACCCTGGAACGGTAAGAACCTGGCCAGTGCCAGAGTTTTTTTTTTTTTTTTTTTGGCTAAATCTATCAAGTTAGGTGAGAAAGGAAGGATAATGGTAAAAAAAACACTCCCCTTGTCCATTTTCGCCAAAAATCAGGTCCCCGATAGTCGCGAACGTAGCTGAAAAGAGTCAAAAGACACTATAGACTTCAGAGACTTTTATCATTTTATGGTATCGACACTGGAATGTTACTTGAATGTATGGGTGGGAGGGTGGTTTGGGGGATGGTGGGGGGAAGGTAGAAGGATAATTGTCTAATTGACACGTGTTACAGATATGAAGCCGATTGGTGAGGTAGTTTCGCCACCACGGATTTTCCTTTTTTTCCTTTTCTTCGTACGGATACGCTGGAAGTGGGTTGTGGGAGGCAGTTGGGGGGGTGGTGGAGGGAAGGCAGAAGGGTAAGGCACTTGTCACATAAATATGGAACCGATTGGTGCAATCGTTTCGCCGCCACAGATTTTCCTTTGTTTTCCTTGTGAGGCGACCGATAGTCAACGAGTGGGTGGGAGGAGGGGTTTGGGGTAGTGGTGGTGGGTATGCAGAAGGGTAAGGTACATGTGGTAAAAAACTAAAAATATGAAAGCCATAGGTGCAGTCGTTTCGCTGCTACGATTTTTTTTCGGCGAGTCAGTATATAATTATATACGGAGCTGGCACTGGGCGTGACAACGTATATACTGGCACTGGCCGTATATATACCGTCAAAGACTGGTCAGCGGGTCATCCATGATATGACATAAAGAATTACAGAAACTGAGAAAGTGAGAAACTTAAACTTCAGAAAGACATCATGACTTGAGGTTTTTTGAATTTTTTGAATTTAATGAAGTGAAAGACAAAGGATTGTATTAATTTAGGTAAATAATTAAATAACTTCTAGAAGCTGTTTTTTACGTTTTTTTATTATATACCTATTTTTGGGAGCGCGGAGCGCAGGAGCGCAGAGCGGGAAGCGCATCGGGTCGGCTGACCAAAGGAGCGCGTGAGCGCTGCCGCATTACCTTATGTCTGAGGAGCGCGGATTACTGGTCCCACCGGAGCGCGCCCACCACTGTAAATATCCACACCTATTCCCTGTCTGACTCTTCCTAAATGGTAGACATATTAGCTGGATTACTCTAGTCGTTTGTGAGTTATAGAGGTTAATGTTCAAGAGATTTGGTCCACTCATTTGGAACAGGGTATAGGAAATGTTGTGGAATGTATGACCCTTTCGTTATTCCTGTATTGCTGTTGTTATGGGTATCATTAGACGATTTGAGTCAGTTTAGGAAGGAATGTTAAGGGGGGATGGGCGTATATATTGGGAGGTTTGACGTACCTCCCAACCTACCAAATAGGAAAACCTACTATTTGGTAGTAGTCTTGGAAAATCCAACGTCAAGGCTATTAACCTAATTGCAATGACGACTTGTCTATTTTGACTGCTATGTCGTCATTCCAACCGCGGTTAAAAAGAAAACGTCTAGAGTCTACTTCTTATCTTGCTCTAGGAGACGTTGTACATTAACCAAAACTACCACCGAAGGTGAAAAAAGCATAGAAGAGAAGAAAAAGGGGTTTACCTTAGTTACCGCTTAAGGCCCATCCCGTGTTCCGTCATGTGCAGATCCCTGTCGAACGTGCGCATGAACGACCCTCTCTTGTTTTCACATCTCACGTCAGCAGAAGAACGCGGATGGGCAGGGGTCCGGCGTGAGGGAGGGTATTATGTACGTTGGATTTTCCAAGACTACTACCAAATAGTAGGTTTTCCTATTTGGTAGGTTGCGAGGTACGTCAAACCTCCCAATTTGTTAGTAGTCTTGGCAAATCCAACGTCAAGGCTGCGTAACAAATAGGAGGAGGACATCCAAGCCCAACATACCAAAAAAAAACAATGCATAAAACAAAATTATGAATGACAAAGAAACACAATTTAAACAAGAGAGTTAATAAAAGAGTGAACAACTGAGGAGTAGCTAAAAAGACAGTTTTAACACGTGCCCGTCATTCATAGTAATGCAAAAACATAGACTTGTCTTAAACCAAAAAAGTACTGTACCCAAAATCCTTTTTCTTCCAAAACCAACAAAAACATTGAACACAATAACAAAACACAATTTTCAATTTGGTAAAAACATTTATGTACTGTATACATAATACATAATCCCAAACTTGCAATCAAGTGTTGCAAACCCGTACCCCCCCCTTTTTCAAATAAAACAAAGTAAAAGAAAGAGGGACAAGGGGGGAAGACCAGGTATCTTCGCCAGAGCTCTAGGAAACACGACTCCCGAGAGCTATCACCGGCCGAGGGGGTCGAACACTGGACATGGAGAGGTAGGAGGAGATGAAGGAATTGATAGAAGACCACAAAACCGTTGAGGCGATGTCAGGTAAGGATCGACTTTGCAGGAACCGGAAGGAGGCAGCAAAGGATCGCACATCGCGCGCAGAACCCCTACAAACAGGGTTACCGGCACGAATGGTCCGACAAATGTGGCGTCCTATCTGCACCTTGGAGAGCCTCCCACCTGTCCGAGGAGACACCCACACAGCAGTACCCGAAGGTGGCGCCACAGACGCAACAGAGGAGTGCAAGGCTGACACCGGGCACAACACATGGCGAGTATGCCCACGCTGTAAAGCCTGGTCGGTGAAAGGCTGGAAAACGTGGGTCGCCCTCTCATTCGTGGCAACAAAATGAGGGGAGGGGGCTAACGTGACGACATTCAAGGACGGGGAGAATCGCACGCATTCCTGAGACCGTGACAAGGCTGCTAGTGCAGACACCCTATCCCCAGTGGCCAGAGCGACAAGGAAGAGTGTACGCCCAAGCAACGGAACCGGTGTAGTGGCCTGTGTAGACGTACAAAGGAGTACAAAGGAAATCAAGCAACAACAGATCTAGTGACCCTTCTAGGTTGCTTGTCCTCCAAAACACTGAGGATCAAGTGTCCAAACAGTGGTTTAGAGTGGGTAAGGGAACATTGGAAAGGGAACTACTGCCCTGCCACTAACGTGGCAGGACTAGGAAGTTAGTAGGGGACATATGGGTTAGTAACTGAGGGGAGGATAAAGTTATTCATTTACAAACGCAGTCAGTCGCGGGTTTGATGCGAGATATTTGTCTAGGCGGAATTTAAATGAATCAACGGTGCTGCAGTCTATAAAGTACGTGTGTGAAGCCAGAAGGTCCAGAGCCCGCCCCAGAACCCACTGCGGAGGGATCTGGCGCGGAGGCGGTCGTTCCCGGAAGGCAGCCGTCATGAAGGAATCCAGCTCCTTCGGCGGAACGACCAGCCCAGTGATGGACTCAAAGTCCTCACGGACGGCAGACAAGTGGTTACGTATAGCGTCGACTTGAAAGTGACGTGTACGGAAGAGGCGAAACAAAGAGTGTAGGACGAGGGAAGGAGAGCTAACTGTCTGGCGAGTGTCCTGTAGCCACCTAGTAAAAGACCTCCAGTGGGACCCGTAAGTCCCCCTAGTCGAAGTCGTCCAGGAACGCTTCAGGAAGTCAGTCAGGTCCCGTCCGTGGACTGGGAGCCACCGTGCCTCATGAACATCCACGATGCGAAGGCCAACGAGGTCCGCAGGTCTCCAACCTGGCTCAAGTGGAAGCCGGAGACAGGTAGAGGGACCGGACTCGGGCACCACCGCGTCAACGGGGCGTACCAAGCCTGTGCCGGCCACAGAGGCGCGAGTTGCCAGACTCCGCCGCGGAACAGCCGCAGCCTCGCGAGGACTTAGCACATCAACTGGTGGCGGAAATATGTATATCGACTGCCACCTGTTCCAGTCTACCATGCAAGCGTCCGGACCCCCTCCGGAGTGCGAGGCCGGAGGGATAGGTACTGAGGCAACTTGTGCGTCTCCTTCGACACGAACAAGTCGACCTCCGGAACACCCCAGGAAGCCGCGAGGTCGTCGAACACAGTCTGGTGCATTGCCCAGTCTACAAGAACGTCCTGTCCTCCCGACAGGGCGTCCGCCCACAGGTTGGCAGTCCCGGGCAGGTAGGAGGCATGCAGGGAGAAGGTGTGTCGGTTCGCGAGGAAGAACAACTTCACCGAGATCCCCAACAGAGTCAATGACCCGGAGGACCCCTGCTTTTGGATACAGTGGACAGCTGTCTGATTGTCCATCCCGAAGGCCACCGACTTTCCCCGAAGGGCCAGCGCGTGGTCCCTTAGGAAGAACAAAGGAACCAACAGTTCTAGGGCATGTATGTGTAGGTGTGTGTCCCACCCATCGGCCGTGATGTTGATGTCCCAGGTTTGATTGGTAACCCCACCCTACCTCGCTCGACGCATCTGTGTCTACCCAGATCGTCGGCGGGGGGGGCGGTCCAGGGCACAGCCGCAGAGAGCGTGCCCCGAGCAACCCAGTGTCCGAGGTGGCTGCGAATGGGACGCGGGAGCAGCAGGAGCCGATCCATAGGGGTCAACGGAAACACCTCGGTGCCCATGAGGAGTAGGCGGCGTAGCCTGAGTTTCCCTAAGGGAATGGGCAGAGCGGCCCAATTCAGCGAACCCACTAACGAGTCCCAGAGCCTCCCCGGGCGGGAGACCGAGTGCAACACAGCGAAGACCTTCCGTCGAAAGTTCACCGCGTTTGGCAGACTCTGGGTCACCGTAGCGCTGATCAAATTCCTTTCGAGACCGACCCACGGTACGACACGCGACGGGGTCAAGCGTGACTGGGGAACATCGATGGTGAACCCTAACTGTGTGACGTGGTGAACGACTGTGAGGGTGTCGTGTACGCACAGTTCTAGGGCGCCGGAAACTATCAACCAATCGGCCAAGTAAAACAGGAGCTGGAGCCCGCTCCTGAGGAGAGGATCCAGAGCCTGCTCCACCAGTTTGGAGAAGATCCGCGGCGCGATGTGGAGACCGAAGGGAAGTCTGTCGAACAGGAACACACGATCGGAAGGCTGAACGGCCAAGAATCGCTGGAATTGAGGACGGAGAGGAACGAGCCAAGACGCATCCTTGAGGCCCAGTGACACTACCCACGACAGAGGGCGCAGGGCCAGGCGTACCTGGGGTACCGGCAGCATCCGAAACCGTGTGTGCACGATGTGCCCGTTGAGGGCCGACAGATCCACCACCGGTCGCATCGCGTCGCAGTTCTTCTTCGGTACCAGAAATACACGGGAGAGGAAAACCGGGTGACCGGCGTTCACCCACTTGACGATTCCCTGCTCATGCATGGATGTGAACACGTTGGCACCTCTGAAGAGATGGGCCGGCGTCGGTGACAAAAGCGGAGTGGGGGTCTGGACTTCCATCTCCAGGTGAGACCCCTCCACGCAATCTGCCGCCCCCACGTCCCTCGCGGCCATCGAGGGGCGCAAGGGCGAAAACAACCTGTGGGAGCTCCCGAGAGGAGGGGAGCGAACCGGGCGGCTAGGCGAGAAGGAGAACAAGGAAACCGACCCGGAGAACCTACACATTGTTTTGACGTGGAGGTACCCCCGGTACGGTCCTTGCGGTCATGAGCGCCACGTTGACCTCCTCTACCCCCCCCAACTTCGTCGAAGAGGGCAGGCCACCCCAACCCCTGTCCGTCGCGGGTCTGACCCCGTCGAAGGGCGGCCGGAAGTGGAAGGCTGGCCAGCCCCGAGACGGCCGGGATGAAAGGGGGCAAGAACAGAAGTGCGAGGCGGAACCGACGCACTGGCCTGCAACGTCCCTGTCCTGCGCCCGTGCATGGCGGCAGCACTTGCAGCAGCACCCCGAAGAGGACCGTCAGAAGGACGGGACTGAGAAGACCCTGCTCGCGACACAGCGCGTCGTTGCGTGTCGTAAGCAGGGTCCGCCGACAGAGAAGCGTAGCATTCCCAAGCATCCTGCGCAAAAAGCCCTGACGTATATAGCGCAGAGTACAACAAACCCTGACGAATATCCAAGTGGGCTGTCCGGCAGAACGAGGACCGTACCGTCTGGCGTTGCCGAGTTGCCACGCACAAAACCGCCTTCAGCTCGGGAACCAAAGACACCGCGAGCCGAAGGTGGATCCGCCGAACGCGGTCCAAACCCTCGCGAAGATCGCCTGGTGCAGACGCCTCGATAAGCCGCAGGTGGTGAACAGATGTCTGGAGGGAACCCAAAAGGCAAGATAATAAGTTCGTCACCCACCGTCGCAAGGGAAAATCCCTGTCGACAGAGGACTTATCTGGGTGAGAGAAGAACGGGGTAGCAATAGAACAAAGTTCAAGAACGGGCGCGCTGATCCAGGACCAGAACATGCCGTCCAACCCGCCGACAGACACAAGAGGAGGCAAAAGCATTGATGACTCCGGGGGAGGGACTGAAGGAGAGCCGTCGACGGATAGGTTGGCGAAGTCGAAGGCCCGTCAACAGTCCCGTCAACAGTCCCGTCAACACAGCCAGGGACTGAACATCCTGAAGGATGTCCCGGCGGCTGAAGTCCGACTAAAGCGGAGGCCTGCAGAAGGGAGGGGGACCGTAGCAGGGGTAGGCAGGGTGAGGCGCTGAGGGTATGTCACCGCCAAGAAGCGCGATAAGAGGGAGTCTTGCATCGACTCCAAGCGCCCGTCGATGCGTGACACAACCCACCCCTGCATAGCCGACAATCGATCCGAGAGAGGCGACCCCCCCCCAAGATTGGTCGGCCCGCAGGGGCGAGCGTGAGCGGGAGCGAGACCCACGACACGACAGCGTCGCGGCCCAAGGAAGGCGAGCGACGACGGTTGTGTCGCCGCTGAGGGACTCGTCCCCGATCACGAACGCCCGAGGGGGAAACAGCACCATCCCCCTCTTCCAGCGACACGTCAGCCCCTGAGAAAGGGGACCCCGAAACCTCGCTAAACCCCACCGAGCCAAGAGGAGGGGTACCCCCCTGGCGAGACGGTAAGTGAAGGTCAGGGAGAGAAGAAGGAGGAGGAGCAGGACGAAGGGAGTGGGAAGGCTGGCCGGGTGAAAGGAGGGCAGAAGGAGCCACGGGGGGAAACAGAGCAAGGATCCCCGGGGCTGAGATAACAGGGCGGCCCGACACCGAGGCGGAGGAGGGAGGGACCTCCACCGTGGGACGAGACCGTGAGGGAAGAATAGGCACTGAAGCAGGTGAAGTAGGAGGAGGAGAAGCAACTACATCCTGGCAGACCCTCCTGGGCAGTGTAGGAGGAGGGAGCAGAGGGCCAGCGACAGCATGAACACCCGCGCGCGGAGAGGACAACATAAGAGGAAGTCGTCTGGGCTGGGGAAGCGGGCGGAAGGGAGTAGAGCCCCTATCCATAGAGGCCAGGGGAGGGCGCACAGGGGCAGAGCCGCTAACCCCGGCCTCAGGGCGAGAACCATGACGAGGGCGACGGGCGGCGGCAAGGCGATCAGGAGGACGACGAAGGGCAGTAGAGGACGGGCGAGGAGGCGAGCGAGAGCGTGGACGGAGCTGGGGATCCCCCCGACGATGTGACGACCGGCTGCGGGACCCAGAGGAGAGGGCCCGAGCAGGGAGAGGGCCCGAGCAGGGAGAGGGCCAGGTGAACGGGCTTCAGTCGGGTCAGGGATACCCAGGGCGACGCGGATCCGGTCGTCAACAAAGGCCGGGGAACGGTGGCCCACAGTCCTAATGTGGTGGGAGACTATCGCCCACACCGACTGATGAAGCAGAGGCCACTGCCGCCGCCGAGGAACCAGGGCTATGGTTCACCACATCCACCAGGGCCATACATGGGCCACACAGAGCAGGGAGGTAGGCCGTAGAGGACACACATTGCGAGTGGCGCAAGCAGGACTTGTGGCTCTCCAAGCACGGGGAGCTACAACCATCGCGAAAGCAAGGCATCCTACCTGTACTGGAAGAACACACACCACAATCAGCACGTCGACGGAGTAAGTGTAGAGAATGTCCAATAAGAACCAGGGAATGAGCATGGGGAAACAGGAACACACATGCAAACCGGTATCCGTACTCACCCTAAACCGGGAGCACAGAGGTAGGTGAGTAGGGCGGGCGAGGTGGAAGAGCACGAGCAGAACCTGCAAAGATGGAGAAAGTGTTAACCACCACTCAACATCTTACATGCAGGGCCTATAACACCAGTAAAGTGCACCCACCAATATAGTTTCAGGCAACAAGATGACCTAAAAAAGGTCAACAGTGAAAACCAACTATTGCCGCAAATTTGCGGGCCTATTGAGGAATAACCGTACCGACACAACGCTCCCGCAAATTTGCGGGACCCCCCAGCGATCTCCGCAAAATTTCGGGGGGCCAAAACGTCCCAGAGGACCGAATCGAGCTCCCGCAAATTTGCGGGACCGGCCGAGATGGTCCGGCGCCGAAAAAGCGAGAGGAGCGTCTAGGGAATACCAAAATAGGCCACAAAATGCGTCATCTCCTTATGAACTCCAAGCTTGGATGGCCATCAAGCTGAGCAGTGTCTTCCTTGATATATGAACCTAACTCAACCGGTAAAGGGAGAGGCAAGGAAGACACACCAGGGGAGAGGAGGCACATCCCCCAGGAACCACCCAACCCACAGAGATAGAGCAAAGCCCAGGAGGAGAAGTGGCAGGGAGGGTGGTTTAGCACAAACAGGGGCCCCCCTGGGGTACCCCTGGATTGGGCAAAAGATGATGAAAGGATGGAGGTGAAACATGAAGGGAAAACAAAAACCAGTAAACGAAACTGGTGAGAAAAAGGGAGGCCTAGCCGTGAGCAGAGAATGTGTCAGGGGCGAAAAAACCCTGTGGTGTGAAGTAGGGGCCCCCCTGGGGTACCCCTGGAATATCACGAACCACCTGTCGCCCAGGCCCTTGAGACACAGTGAAGGCTCGAAAGGGGGGACTCGGGAATAACGCTATAATGCGGCCGACACAAACTCTACAAACAGCACCGCCACTATCGAAATCTCAGATTGTTTACCAAACGTTACACCTTAGGCTATGAAAATATTAACACTCATAGGGGCATAGCATTTCCTGAATGAGAAAACGAGCTAGGCTAAAATAAGCTAAAAGCTAAACTATGCCCAGACTAACAGGAAAGAGAATATGAAAAGAGAAAGAATGAAAAACATACACGAGGAACGCCAGGCGCCCCCATATCTTCGGTAGGCTATTTCCACACGCGTCTCCATTTGACACACTTAGGAGCCCATTTACGTGTGCCCTAGATCACGTAACATCTGTCTAACAAAAAAGAAGGCCAGATAAGCCGAAACGAACCTAAACAGGGTGAATTGAAAGGAGCACAACAAAAGCGGACTCAAGCAAAGGAGGCGCGTGAAAAAATGATAACAAGAGAGGGTCGCTCATGCGCACGTTCGACAGGGATCTGCACATGACGGAACACGGGATGGGCCTTAAGCGGTAACTAAGGTAAACCCCGTTTTCTTCTCTTCTATGCTTTTTTCACCTTCGGTGGTAGTTTTGGTTAATGTACAACGTCTCCTAGAGCAAGATAAGGAGTAGACTCTAGACGTTTTCTTTTTTAACCGCGGTTGGAATGACGACATAGCAGTCAAAATAGACAAGTCGTCATTGCAATTAGGTTAATAGCCTTGACGTTGGATTTTCAAAGACTACTAACAAATTTCCTCCTTTAGGCTATATATTTTTTCATAATTTCTTTAGTTTCCTCCCTAGGCCTCCATCAAGCTTAAAATAGCACCCCCTAAGACTTCCCTTCAAGATAAATGTGTACATTTTTCGATAGAATAATCTCCCGGCCAGAGGTCGGTTCCTCTTAAATTAAGACTTATCGCTCACCAGGAAAACACCGACACCTAAATTACAAGAAAAGTCTTACTATTGACAAAAAAATGGGACGAATGGTCTGAAAATCGCCAAACTAATGGGCCGAAGGTCATAAAATCTGAAAACTAATGGGACTGAACATGAGGAAGAAGGGAGATCAGAAAAACAAACCCATCTCCCCTTAAAAGTCAGAAGGTTAATTGAGACACTTAACCCCTTTGATTCCTTGAGGGCCTTCAGAAACTGAGTAAAATCGTCTAATCGCTAGAAAAAAATGAAATAATGCGTTCTAAACTGAAAGTGATAATTTCTGCCTCACATTGATAATAATATAACTCCATGTCCTGTTAGTACAATACAATATTTACCCCTAAAAGATTATGTCGCGTTAAGACACTATATTCTGGCTACCACTTGTCGATCTTATTCAGCTTAGTGAGGATCTGTTGAAGTTGGAGGAATTATAGATTTAGTTTTCACCCCTTTAATTCCTCAAGATCCTTTCTAAACTGCATAACATCGTCTAATTAATAACCAAAATATAGTAAAAAAAAAATCCGTATATCCTATCTATCTATCTATTGCCTGACGCCGCGATCCCCGAAGGGGTGGCCACGAACGAACCGCCCCCATGCACCTCTGTCCCCAGTCAGTCGACGCCCCTCCCCCCAACCAGCACCGCCTTCGTTCATGTAGTTCCTCACTCCATCCTTCCACCTCATATTCGGTCTACCTCTCCCCCTCTGTCCCTCCACCTCGCTCTCGTACACCCTCTTAGTCATTCTCTCGCTTTCCATACGTTCCATATGGCCGAACCATCTCAAGTTGTTCCTTTTCACACTTTCCAGCACATCTACCTCCACACCACACCTCCTTCTTACTTCCTCATTAGTCTGTCTATCCCTCCATGTAACTCCGCACGCACTCCTTAAGTAATTCATTTCCACTGCTCTCACTCTTGGTCTGAGTCTCTCAACCAACGTCCATGCTTCGCTTCCTTAAGTCAGTGTCGGGATTACCACACTGTCATGCAAGGACTTCTTCACTTCCATACTGACCACCCTATTTCTTGTTACTGCTTTTAGCGTTCCTACAACCCTCTTCCCCTGTTGTACCCTCTCCCGCACCTCTTCATCCATAGTCCCATCTTTACTCAACACACTGCCCAGATACTTAAAAGAGTTGACGATCTCCATAGCCTGACCGTTCAGCTTCACCTCACACTCTGTGACTTCACCCATTTCGAAGACCATAACCTTGCTCTTCCCCGTATTTACCTTCAAATTCCGTTTTTCGCACACTGTTCCAAACTCATTTACCAGACCCTGCAACTCCCATTCATTATCACTCATCAGAACTGTATCATCCGCAAACAGCAGTATAGGTAGCTTCCACTCAATTCCCTCCATTTTCAGCGATACACCAACATCCACTGCTCTTGATAGTATTTCTTTCATAACTCCATCCATATATACAGTAAACAACCACGGGGACATCACACACCCCTGTTTCAAACCAACATTCAGGTCAAAGAACTCGCTCTGCTCACTCTCCACACGTACTGCCGCCTTTGCATCCTCATACATGCTCTTCACTGCTTTCAGCAACTTGCCCTCTACTCCGTATATTCTAAGTACTTTCCACAAACCTTCTCTATCCACTCTGTTATAGGCCTTCTCCAAGTCCATAAAGGCAACATACACCTTTTGTTTTTCTCCAGATACTTCTCCACAACACAATTCAGGGTAAAAATCTGATCTACACATCCTCTTCCCTTCCTAAAACCTCCCTGCTCGTCGCCTATCCATTTCTCCGTTCTCACTCTCACTCTCTCAATCACTACCCTACTGTATACCTTCCCTACTATGCTTAGAAGACATATTCCTCGGTGGTTACCACACACTCCTCTTTCCCCTTTGCCCTTATATAGGGGGACTATTATGCCAGTCTTCCAGTCATCGGGTGCACTGCCCTTCTCCCATGCTAGTTTGCACATTTTCCATACCCATTCTATCACTATCTCACCATCATACCTCAACATTTCCCCACACACTCCATCTGTTCCTGGTGCTTTCCCCAACTTCACTCTTTTCATGGCTTCCCACACTTCTGACCTCCTGATCCCCACCTCCTCCTCCACTACTTCTCTTCTTCTCCCTCCCATACCATATCCAGCTATGTTTGCTGGCTCTTCATTCCTTTCATTTAGCAACTCACTGAAGTACTCCCTCCATCTTTCGACTCTCTCTTGCTTCTCGGCTAGCATTCTCCCATTCTTATCTTTCACACCCTTACTGTTTCCCTTGCTACCTTCCCTAACTTTCTTGACTTCTTTCCAGAACAGTTTCTTACTCTCCCTCCATTTTACACTCAGATTCCTTCCAAATTCCTCATCTACTCTTCTCTTACTTTCCTTCACTACTCTCTTCACCACCCTCTTACTCTCCACGTACCTCGCTCGTCTCTGTCTCTCGGAATCTTCATTCCCTCTACTACCCAACCACTCTCTATATGCTTTCTTCTTTTCTTCCACAGCTATACTTACCTCTTCTGTCCACCATGCTGTACCTTTCACTCCCCTCCCTCTTCTTCTCACTCCACACCTCCTCACATGCTGCACAGATCTCATCCTTAAACACCTTGCTCATCTCCTCCACTTCCTCCATAACTTCCAGGTCGAACCCCCCTAGTCGTCTTTCCACTGCTCTCCTGTACTCCTCCCTGACTTCCTCCTCCTGCAACCTCTCCACCCTCCTCACCATTCCACCCTCCTCTCGCCTCCCTCCCGCTCTCCTCACCCACTTCATTTGTATCCTAACCTTAGCTACCACTACATAATGATCAGACAGACCCCCTCCAATACCCCTATACACCCTAGCATCCATCACAGATTTCTTCATTCGTTCATCCACACATACATAATCAATCAATGACTTTCGTTCCACCACTGTCTTATCCTTCATCGTCAACATCCGTTTCCACGTGTACCTGTGGATCATTCTGTGTCGGAAGAAGGTGTTGGCTATCCACAGCCTCCTCCCCACACATACGTCCACAAGTGCACTACCATTCCCATTCACCTCTGATGGTACCCCCCTTCCTCCCACCACTCCCTCAACTTTCCTATCACCCACCTTACCATTCATATCCCCAATCAGAAATATTCTTTCGTTCTTGTCAAACTTCTCCAGGCATGCCTCCACATTCATCCAGAACTCCTCTTTCTTTCTTTCAAGTATATCCTCTGTCGGGGCATACACGCATACAATCACCCACGTTTGTATTCCTACTTTCATTCTCACCCACACAATCCTTGAACCCACAGACCCATACTCTCTTACACATTCCTTCCATTTGCTACTTACAAACAAACATGCACCTTCTCTCGCTGTTCCTTCACTCACTCCAGCACACACACCCATTCCACACTCCCACTCTCTCACATCTGAATCTTTCCATTTGGTCTCTGTCATTCCACATACATCCAGCCTGGCATTCACTAACACTTCCAGAACCTCTCTCTCTTTTGTGCCATCATTCATGCCACTAACATTCCACGTAGTCATTCTCAGTATGTCCAAAGGCATGTCCTTAGTCGGTCGTGGTTCGTCAACGTTGGTTCCGTCCGCATCCGAGGCTGTTCGTTCGTTTTTCTTTGCTTAGATATTTTTTCCGGGTGGGGGTCGCAAGCCCACCGACCCAACCTCTTTAGTCGCCTCTTACGACACGCAGAAGGCACGTGGGGCATATTCTATTCCCTAACCACCAGGGGGGTTAGGGTGTATTTAGTGTATAAAAGAGGTATCTGCTTCCTGTGCCATCTATGTCGCCTCATAGTAGAGAGGTGGAAGGGGTGAGGTAGGCCTACCAGTGAACCTCCATGCGTTGCTATTGTGTAACGCTCTTAATTTTCTACCAACAGATAAGTTTCCCCTTAACCAGTACTGTATTCTCATCATTTCCATCCATCTTGTTCTTGTCTGTCGTGGTTATATTTCCTGGTGTACCGATTCCGTGCCAGGCTTATGTTATCAGGCTTGCCTCCAGAAAGTCAGACAATTAATAACCTGTGCCAGTGTTAGTCGGGCAGAGCCTTCCCAGCAACGCATCTTGTTACATAGACTATACAAGTTATTATCAAGATGAGGCAATGTCTCCATGACATTGTGCATGATGACCCCTAGAGAGTACACGTCACAGTGGGACATGGCCGGGCCCCCCAGGTACAGTCCAAGGTCATAGTGCAAGTAGTCCTTATGACTGTCAACATCAGTATCCTGGTAATATGTTAAATAGTCCGGGAGACTTTGACCCACAGGGCTAGCCATTCCCAAGTCAAATATAAACGCCCGTGGACCATATACATCAACTAGTATGTTGTCACACTTCAAATCATTGTGACTAATACCTTCCCCATGTAGTTCACTCAGCGCCATGGTCACAGCTTTGAACACGCCCAAGGCCTGGTGAACAGTGACCAAATTACCTTCCTCTAGTAGCTGGAGTAGCGAGGGGTATGGACAATAAGTCATAAGCAATCCTGGCATGTCACTAGCGACCATAATCACCCGTGGTGTTCCTCCCACACCATCAGCCACCATCATCATAAAAGCTTCATACATAAAACTGCGGATCTGGTCTTGGCCTCCCTTACCAATTTTCAAACATGACAATCGCCCTTTGTATTCTACAAGATCTACAACCCCATTACTGCCTTCCCCCAGCCTACGAACAAACCCCCAGTTATGCTGGATGCAGCCAAGCGGGGCAAGCTTGTTAGCAAAGCTAACCGTCATTTTGATAATGTTATATAAACAGTAACAATACCGCTCAATACGGTTATGTAAACTTTATTATTCACTACTATAACTTATAGGGTGATAAATTGTAATGGAAAAATCTTATATAACGAACTGAACAAGACCTCACTAATATCACTTCTAATGGCACCAACTTGAAAACTGAGATTGGCTAAGGAGTATCCGAACTGCGTATTGTGTAATTTCATTTTGTCGACATTCGCCTTTTTAGTCTTTGTCATTCAAATTGATAGTTTTAAAAAGATAAATTTACGCATAATATAAATATGTATAAATACATATAAATAAACTTACTATTGATTTTAAAATGCTGAAAACAAATAATAAGGGCCGTCGAAATACATTAGTTAGGGAGCTTCCTCGACTTTCTATGATGACGCTTCAACAGAGGACGTAAATAAATAGGTAACTAATATATTTGTTTTTAATAGTACAGTAGCTTGTCTATTAGAGAATTACATAGATACACAGACTGCACAGACCTTGTGATCCCTACTAGGCATTCCGAATATAATTATAACATAGAATTTGCTACAAAGTGGAAGGTAAGGATAGCAAAGCAGAAGGCTCTCTCCTCACCCACAGTCAGATAGCCTTAGTCTGACTTTTTAAATTGTAGCTGGTAATTCCGTTAAATATCGATGTTTACAGCTCTTAACTTCCTTATAGCCTGAAACTCGTAAGTAGTAAAATAGTTGGAGTTCGTGATATCCATGAACACCTAATTTGAATATATACTGAATAAATAGATAGGGTTGTTGGTTAAGTTTGTTCCCTATAGCTAAACAAACACACACACACACACACAAAAGAAAACAAATATCCCCTTTCGAGATGCATCTTTACATTTCCTCTTAATTAAATTACAGGCTCGTTTTCTGCTCGTCAGGAAAACATTGACACCTAAATGACACGAAAGGTCTCATAATAGACAAAGAAATGAGTCGAATGGTCTTAAAATCGCCAAACTAATGGGCGAACGTCTTAAAATCTCAAAACTGATGAGGCTAAACATTAGTGAGAAAGGGGTCCAGAAAAAACACCCCCTTAACCCCTTGAGGATTATGGCTAACATATGACAATTTTACTGCATATAGGAATGATCTCGAGCAATCAAAAGGGTAAAGCTGATCTCAATTAAGGGGAGAATATTTTAGTTTTATAAATTATATAAAGCTATAATATATCAAATTTGTGCATTTTTCGGTAGAAAATTGCCGCAGCCGAAAACCGGTTCCTCCTAAATTGCAGGCTCTCTATCGTTAGCCAGGACAAAATTGACGCCTAAATGGCACGAAAGGGCGTAAAATTAACAAAGAAAAGGGGCGAAAGGTTTTAAAATAGCAAAACCAAAGGGGTAAATGTCATGAAATATCTAAACTAATGGGGATTAAATATGAGGGAGAAGGGGGATCAGTAAAAACCACCCCCTTGGGCCTTCTACCTCCACAGATCTTTTTTAATCTTTACGAAGTTGCCTAATGACAGGAAAATACTATGAATAAATGCCTCTTCAACACTAATAGGGTTAACATTTTGTCCTTGGTAAACCCTTATAATATACGATGACGCATTTCTTTTCAGTGTTCTGGCTATTTTCAGACGATTGTATTCATATTAGGAGGGTATATGGAAGTGAGAGGGTTAATCGAGATTCTCTTTACCCTTATCATTCCCACATATATTATAAATTGTATGCAATCGTCTAATGATAGCCAGAATAGACTGAAAATGCGTCATAATCTTCAATTGGTTAATGATTCAAAAATTAATATATAGTACGAGAAAACACTTGCTCATCGAAAATTGCCGAAAAAACGCTCGTGTGACAACCTTAACCCCGAGAGGATTATAACGCCTTTTAGGAGTTTATTCTGGCTATTATTTGACTATTTTATTCATATTAGGAAGGCTATATGGAAGTCAGAGAGTTAATTGGGTCAGTCTTTAGCATTAAACTCCTGCGGATTCTTTCTAAGCTGCATAAAATCGTCTAATGATAGCCAGAATAAACTGCCAAAATGGGTCATAATCCTCAAGGGGTTAAGACTATACCCTAAGGCCATTCCACTCGCCTCCCAGCCTTGGTACGACCACCGTGACAAAACCTATTCCAACCAGCATAACATTTCGGGTACGACCGTGACAACACATATTCCAACCAGCATAACATTTCGGGTACAACCGTGACAAAACATATTCCAACCAGCATAACATTTCGGGTACGACCGTGACAAAACATATTCCAAACAGGTAATATTTCGGGTACGACCGTGACAAAACATATTCCAACCAGGTAATATTTCGGGTACAACCGTGACAAAACTTATCCCAACCAGCATAACATTTCAGGTACGACCGTGACAAAACACAATCCAACCAGGTAATATTTCGGGTACGACCGTGACAAAACATATTCCAACCAGGTAATATTTCGGGTACGATCTGAAAACAAATGGGGCTAAACATGAGGGAGAAGGGGGACCTAGAAAAACAACCCATCTCCCCTTAATAGCCAGAGGAGAACAGGAAACAAATACACAATAGGATCTTGAAAGCCTTAAGGGGGAGGTAGTTGCTTTTTCTGGATCCCCATCTCATTCATGTTTAGCATATTAGTTTTGAGATTTGTAGACGTTCGTGCCATTAGCTTGGCGATTTCGAGAGCCATGGATATTTTAAGACGTTTCACCTCATTAGTTTGGCGATTATATGATGCTTCAACCTAGTAAGGTGTCGATTTTATCTGGGTGAGCGATAGCAAGCCTGCAATTTGGGAGAAACTGGCCTTTGGCGGTTTCTCCCGGCCTTTGGCCGAGATATTTGACTACCGAAAAATTTACAAATTTATCTTGATAGGGGGTTTAAGGATTTGTTTTTGTTTTTTTCTTTAACCCCTTCAGCACCATGACGTAATTTTCATCTAAGCTTTCTTTTATCTGATAATTTCCCTCTAGGACTCAAAGGTGGAAATACGATCACAATAAACCCTCTGAACAATATAGGTCCTTCTTAAACTTCATATAATTGTCTTACTTTAGCCAGAATCAAAGGCAAAAAGACGTCATGGTGCTGATGGGGTTAAGCCTGATGGAGGTCTAGCGAGGAAACTAACAAATAACGTAATAAATAAATACATAGACCAAAAAAAACAGTACTACCCCCTTAAGTTGAACTAGCAGTAAAGCTCAGTAACTCACGCGGCTGCTCCAGAGGTCTTTACACTTTTGGTTAAGGGGGCCCACCTCGCTTTTGTTGTTGCTTTTTATCTCCCTCTCTCTTTGGCTTGTATCTATTCATCCCCATTCAGCCTACTGTTTTAAGATGTTTACCCCCATCCAGGTGTGGATTTCTTATGGAAAAATCCGGCTAAGCCGGAGACGTTTTTCTGTCGAAAAATGTACAAATTTAGCTTGCTGTCAAAACAAAAATATATATATGCTGGCTCGCTACCACTCGCCAGGAAACTATTGACACCTGGATGGGCGTAAACGTCTTAAAACAGTAGGCTGAATGGAGCCAAATGGATACAAGCCAAAGAGAGAGGGAAAGAAAGAGAAAAAAAGCGAGATGGGCTCCCTTAACCCCTTCTGTACCGTCGACGGCTTTTTAACTCTATTCTGGCTACTGTTAGACGATGTTATTCAGTTTATAAAGGCACTCTAGCAATTATCAGGCTTCAAACTATCTCCCTTGCCCCTTTTTGCTACCACAGATCCTTCTAAAACGGCGCAAAATCGATATAGCTGCAGTACAATTAAATAGGACAGAGAGGGAGAGGTAAACCGAGAGAGAGGTGGAAGGATTGAGTGAACAAGTATATGAATGAATGCGGTGCTGGTTGGGAGGAGGGGCGTCGACTGACTGGGGACAAAGGTGCATGGGGGCGTTTCGTTCGTGGAAACCCTTTCGGGGATCACCGCGTCAGGCAATAGATATATAGATAGACAATTAAATATACGTCGCCAGTACAGAAAGGGTTATATATTTTGACGCCATTATTAGAGTGATATGGCCGCTTCTGGTAGTGAAGCTTTCATCAGGCTAGAAGCTTCATATTAGTCTCGCACTGTTATTATATATGGACGCAAATTTTTGCTTTATAGTCTGATAAGTTAAAATAGAAACTGTATATAGATATATGTTGACATGAGAGAGAGAGAGAGAGAGAGAGAGAGAGAGAGAGAGAGAGAGAGAGAGAGAGAGAGAGAGAGAGAATAGCAAAATGAGTTTCAATGTGAAGTGAAGCATTGCTTCGTTCATTTCAGCTCCCGACTTCCTCACACTCCGTTCCCACAATCCTCTAGTCGGCACTCCTTTTCATGAATTCGATGGTTCAGGGCCAGTGTTACCACAACTAAATAGCGTGATGCATTAGATCTCTCGCTCAGGGAGGTACCCTTTATGGCTGAGTGTACAACATCCTTAATATCGCCAAACTAATAGGGCTAAACATAAGGGAGCGGAAATCGGAAGGAAAGGGTACAATAACCTCCTAACTGGCAACACTAGTCAATGGCGACCGTGAGAGCTTGTTGTGGGTCTAAAACACTCTAGAGAAAACCCGTCTGTGTGCTGCTAATCCTCCACTCTCCGTAAACTGCACCCTCGTCACGTCATCTTTGCGGATCAGTGGGTGTGTTGGATAGCCTGCGATCGCCGGATATGGATCGTCTGCGCCATATTATGTTAACATTGAATTTTGGTGTTCTGGATTTGAGGGAGTTCAGTGGGCAGGTATGAGTCCTTTGAGGATCATGACGCATTTTGACAGTTTATTCTGCTTATCTCTAGGCAACTGTATTCAGTTTTGGAAGGCCCTCTAGCAATCAAAGGGGTAGCAACTATCTCAATCATCCCTTTGACTCCCACAATTCCTTCCTAAGCTGAATAAAATCGTCTAATAATAACCAGAATAAACTGTCAAAACACTTCATGATCCTCAAGGGGTTAGTTGATCATACTGTATAGACGATTCTTCTTCTTTGTTTAAATATTGGGCGTTTCAATTTGACTGTTCTTATGCCGTATGTGATCGTTTTACGGGTTGTGATTATATATAGTGTTGTAGGGTGTGTTATTAATATATTGGGTGGTAATGTTAACTATGTATAAGGCTTCAAATGTTGTGTGTGTGGGGGGGGGGGGGGGTGAATGAGGGAGTGGGGAGCGAGGGTGTATGTGAAAGAGGGGGGGGGGGGGGGGGGGAGAGGCAGACGGGGGGTGAATTAGGGAGAGGGAGGGAGGGGAGGTGATTGAGGGAGAGAGGGGGATGAATGAGGGGATAGGGGTGAATGGGGGAGGGAGAGGGATGAATGAGGGAGGGAGAGGGGGTGAATGGGGGAGGGAGAGGGGGTGAATGAGGGGGGAGGGAGGCGTTAAGAAAGAACGTCTGATAGACTCCCTCCCTCCCGATCCCCCCCGAACCCCCTCTCACACACACACACACACACACGTCTATACAGCTCTATTGGGGCTGTGCAGGGCAAGATACGTTAGTCTATGTATCTTGGTGCAGGGGGCGGCTCTCGGTCAGCAGGAAATGCATGGGTCGTTTACGGTCACTTACTGTATATACGTTTGTGGACTTCATTTGTTTTTATGCAGAAATAACCGTCGTGATTTGTATATGCTCGCAATTTACCTGATATTAAACCCCTTCAGTATTTGAGGACGCATTTTGTTTTCCTTTCTTCTGGCTGTTAGTAGACGACTTTATAATGTCTAGAGAGTGTTTTTGAGAGGGTGTTTTTTCTGGACCACCTTTCTCGTGTTTAGCCCCATTACTTTGGAGATTTTAACCCTCTCCGACATATGACGCGATTTTGAGCCTATTAGGGATACTTTAAAGCCTTTGTTACCATCAGGGGTATTTAGAAACCTTTACAGTAGTTTAGTTACTTCAGCCTCTGCAGTTGTCTTTGAGTTAGCTGTGAGCAGAAAACTAATTTTGGAGAGGTAATTATAAGAGTAAGAGAACTCTATTTCTTATTGCTAATCTGGCAACCTCTGCGTCATTTGAGTATGAAAGGGTTAATTCAATTCAATTTCAATTCAAAAAGGTTTATTGTTACAATTAAGTCATTCGCCTCATTAGTTTGGCAATTTTCAGACCTTTTCAGCCCATATTTTTGTCAATTTTAAGACGTGTTGTGCCATTTAGGTGTCAATTTGCTCCCGGTGAGCAATAGCGAGCCTGCAATTTAGAGGCTTTATGTCGCAACATTTGTCTACCGATAAATTGTACAAATCTTTCTGAAAGGGGGATCTTTGGGGGTGTTTTTATAAGCTTGATGGAGGTCTAGGGAGCAAACGAAAAATAATCGGTATATACTGTAGGCTATATACAGCTGTAATAATCGGTATATACTGTAGGCTATATACAGCTGTAATAATCGGTATATACTGTAGGCTATATACAGCTGTAAATAATCGGTATATATATATACAGCTGTAATAATCGGTAATACTGTAGGCTATATACAGCTGTAATAATCGGTATACTGTAGGCTATATACAGCTGTAATAATCGGTATATACTGTAGGCTATATACAGCTGTAATAATCGGTATATACTGTAGGCTATATACAGCTGTAATAATCGGTATATACTGTAGGCTATATACAGCTGTAATAATCGGTATATACTGTAGGCTATATACAGCTGTAATAATCGGTATATACTGTAGGCTATATACAGCTGTAATAATCGGTATACTGTAGGCTATATACAGCTGTAATAATCGGTATATACTGTAGGCTATATACAGCTGTAATAATCGGTATATACTGTAGGCTATATACAGCTGTAATAATCGGTATATACTGTAGGCTATATACAGCTGTAATAATCGGTATATACTGTAGGCTATATACAGCTGTAATAATCGGTATATACTGTAGGCTATCTACAGCTGTAAGGAAACTGGCCACATTTTTTCTGGAAATTTAAGTCATACAGTATTTCGAAAGCACATGGCTATACTTCATATAAATATTTGTCGGAAAATTATTATATGGGCACTTCTGTATATAAAGCACCGTAAACAAAATGTATCCCTATAAACAGCGGTAAAACTCTAATTAGGCAAACTCTACTGGCAAAATAGATGCTGATTTCAATAAGTCATGGGGTCTTTGCCCCCCCTTAACCTATTTTGTATCCCATGGCAAAAAAAAATACTTTTTTTACTTTGAAAACCCCGTACATCAGAGTGTTCTAGGATCGACGCATAATGGGGTAAAAATTAACAATTCCGATGTTTTTTACTAATTAAAACCACTGTATTTTGATCAAAACTACCTAAACCACTATAAATATAAATCGCGAGAAAAATGTGGCCAATTTCTTTAATATTTACCAAATCCTCCCCTCCTTGATTACTGTGACATAATGTGCAAGTTGGTTTGTTTACATTACTATAGGTAGTGCCAATGAACTTGACACAAATCTCGATCCCTGACCTCTTCGTAACTCAAAAGGACCTGGAGCAAACTGGCTGTAGGGGAGGTGTGGTGGAGTGGTCTTGCCACTGGCCTGGTAATCCAAAGGTCCCGGGTTCAAATCCCGATGTATCAATGGGAAGATATTATTGGGATGGAATTTGTGCTGTGCCTGGTATCAGTGCATTACCACAAGCCCACCGAAACGTCAATAAAATACCCTCATTGTTCCCTGATTAAATAGCACTGTATGAATATTCCCATATTCAAAATATGCTATGGGGGTGCAATGCCTGGTGAGTTATCTGCTCAACAGGTGGCGTTGTGTGTGTGTGTAAGTGTGAGAGTTCGAGTGTAGGGGGTGACACAGTGAAGCACGGGAACGAGATGGCTTCAGAGATGGGGTCGTTTCGGGCCATGAGTGAGCACCGTGCCTCATGTGAAGGCAAGATGGCAGGTGCTCATTGTACTCTACGTGCTTCACATGTCTCACTCCCTAGACTGGAACAAGACCTCACGGGCTTCACTGTTCATTGTAAAGCGGTGAATGTTAAGGCTCTCAGCCTATGCCCGAGAGGAAGTAAGTTGGAATATAGAAAAAAATAAAAAATAAAAAAAATCCACACCTATTTCCTTGTGGACTCTTCCAAAATGATAGAAATGTCAGCCCGATTGCTTTCATTCATTTTGAGTTTAAGGGGTTAAGGGGTCAAGATAATTGTCAAGTTTGTTGTTGTTGTTGTTTTTCCTAAGCTGCCTGGCTGAACAGCCCCGGGTCCCTAAGGAAGGCCATGGCCACGGTCGGGCTTTCCCACAGAGCTCTCAAGGAGCATAGATTGTGTTGTTGGCGTAAGTGGTTGTGTGAAATGCAGTCTTCTATGATGTGTTTAATGGTATGAGGTGCTGTGTTACAACCCGGGCAGGTGTCGACGACGGAGTCATCCAGTCTCTTCTGATAGCTCAGAAGAGCTGGATGGTGTCCGCATCTCAGCCTGGCCAGGTGGACTCTGTCCTCGCGAGGAAGGGAGGATTCAGAAGGATGGATTTCGGGAGGTCATGCCTGCAGCTGCGTGTTGTCTATGAGTGAGTGGATGGATCAGCAAGAGATGTGAGTATGGATGTGCTTCTGGAAGCTGGTTTGGGGTGGGCAGGGAGGGAGAGAAGATAGTATTTGTGTGTGATACCGTGTGCGGGGTGTTGTTTTGATATTTCTTGGTGTATGTGGGTGTGTTGCCATGTAATGTAGTGGGTGGTCTTGGTTCGTGGAGGCTGCTGCCAGGAATTGAGTGCCTCTCGTGTCCAGATGATCTTTGACTTTGAGGACTTGGGTTTCTTGATATGGTGATCTGTAGGTGTAGTAGCTGTGCAGCCTGTGATGATTTTTAGGGCTTTATTTTGAATAGTCTGTAAGGTCTTCTGATGTGTTTCAGCTAGGTTAGAAGTACAGGCAGGGCTTGCGTATTCCATCACTGATCTTCTGTATTGTTTGTAAACTGCGGTGGTGGTTTCTTTGTTGTGTCCCAAAAACAATTGGGAAAGTGACCTGAGGGTGTTAAGTCTGGGTGTCAGTTTCTTTTTCATGTTTGTGGTGTGCTGTTTGAATGTCATTTGAGTATCAAATGTTACTCCTAGGATTTTGGGTGAGTGTGTGTGTGTTAGGGATGTGTTGTTTATGGTGAGTTGCGGGGTGTATTTGTGATCTGTCCAGCTTGTGAGGAGGGTTGCAGTTGATTTGGCTGGGGCTAAATTGAGTCTGTTTGTAGTGCAGCAGTCATGACTGTGTTGAGATAGGGTTGAAGGAGACTTGTTGCTGTGTCTGGGTCTTGGTGCGTGCATGCGAATGTTATGTCGTCTGCGTAGTAAGCTATGTTTATTTGGGGTGTATTGAGTGTATTTATATCATGCATATACAGATTGAAAAGTGCTGGCGACAGGACGGATCCTTGCGGGACTCCGTTTGGGAAATTTCTGATGCTAGATGACCGACCGGCAAAAGATATGTGTGCAAATCTGCCTGCTAGGAAGTTGGACAGCCACCTTTTTGTGTTGTGCATGTTTGTGTTGTAGAGTTTGTTAGGTTGTTAGGTTGGCGTTACCTATAGTGTTGTGTCGACCCCTAACAAAGTCAGAATATGATTAGTGTTGAACCTTATACAATACAGTAGCTATGTTGAAGTACTAGACTACATTTTCAAAGTTCTATAGTCTATTCAAATAATTCAACATCAGTAGACCAAAGATCTTACCTATGATTAAATCTTTATATAAAAAAAAAAAAAACGGTTAGAGTAATCGAGCTAATATTTCTACCATTTAGGAAGAGTCGGCCAGGGAATAGGTGTGGACATTTACATCCCATTTGTCTAGCCCTTTTGTAGATATAGGGTTGTAGGTTAGGGTTGAAGATATCCTGCCTAATCATAGAAAATATATTATAGTTGTAGTGCATGTGTGAAAATTAACAGCCCATTTGTTCTAGCCATTTTGTTTAGTTTCAGAGGGTTGGGTTGTAAGAATGTGTGAAACTTAACAGCCCATTTGCTCTAGCCCTTTTTTAGTTCCAGAAGTTAGGGTTCAACAGTAGTAGTGTAGGGAAGAGCCACAGAGGAATAAGCCATTGGATAAAGTGTCCTCCTAACCCCTAACTACACCGTGTTCCAAATAGGTTGGCCAGAAATCCTGAACCCTAACCTCTATAACACAAAAACGGCTAGAGCAAATGGGCTGTAAATATCCACACCTATTCCCTGGCTGACTCTTCCCAAATGGTAGACATATTAGCTGGATTACTCTAGTCGTTTGTGAGTTATAGAGGTTAATGTTCAAGAGTTTTGGTCCACTCATTTGGAACAGGGTATAGGAAATGTTGTGGAATGTATGACCCTTTCGTTATTCCTGTATTGTTGTTGTTATGGGTATCATTAGACGATTTGAGTCAGGGAGTCTCCACATCTTTCCCCGTAGAACTAGGGCAGCTGAGAGCGCCCATGAATTTACACTTTCTCCTCCACAATGCAGAACTTCTGCTTATCAGAATTCATTTATCCCCAGAGCTACTACTCTTTGGAATTCACTTCCCTCGAATTGCTTTCCACAAACTTACAATCTACAAATGTTTAAATCCAGTTGTTACAAACATTTTATGAATGGAGAATGCCTTTAGGCACATGGACCTTTTTGTTTTATCTGTGTTTTTCCTTCCTCCGTTCATTGTCTCTTAAAAAAAAAAAAAAAAAAAAAGTTTATGAAGGAATGTTAAAGGGAGATGGGCGTATATATTTCCTCCTTTAGGCTATATATTTTTTATCATTTCTTTAGTTTCCTCCCTAGACCTCCATCAAGCTTAAAGTAACAGCCCCCAAAACCCTCCTTCAAGATAAATGTGTACATTTTTCATTAGAAACATGTCCCGGTTCCTCTTAAATTAAGACTCTTATCGCTCGCCAGGAAAAAACTGACACCTAAATTGCAAGAAAAGTCTTACTATTGACAAATAAATGGGACGAAAGGTCTGAAAATGGCCAAACTAATGGGTTGAATGTCATCAAATCTGAAAACTAATGGGACTGAACATGAGGAAGAAGGGAGATCAGAAAAACGACCCATCTCCCCTTAAAAATCAGAAGGTTAATTGAGATACACTTAACCCCTTTGATTCCTTGAGGGCCTTCAGAAACTGAGTAAAATCGTCTAATCGCTAGAAAAAAAAATGAAATAACGCGTTCTAAACTGAAAGTGATAATTTCTGCCTCACATTGATAATAATATATAACTCCATGTCCTGTTAGTACAATACAATATTTACCCCTAAAAGATTATGTCGCGTTAAGACACTATATTCTGACTACCACTTGTCGATCTTATTCAGCTTAGCGAGGATCTGTTGAAGTCGGAGGAATTATAGAGTTAGTTTTGACCCCTTTAATTCCTCAAGATCCTTTCTAAACTGCATAACATCGTCTAATTAATAACCAAAATATAGTAACAAAAACAAAAAGTCCTTATATCCTGAAGGGTGCATTAAGTGTATAAAAGAGGTATCTGCTTCCTGTGCCATTTATGTCGCCTCATAGTAGAGAGGTGGAAGGGGTGAGGTACCAGGGGGTCTCCATGCGTTGCTATTGTGTAACGCTCCTTATTTTCTACGAACAGACAATTTTCCTCTTAACCAGTATCGTATTCTCATAATTTCCTTCCATCTTGTTCTTGTCTGCCGTGGTTATATTTCCGGGTGTACCGATTCTGTGCCTGGCTTATTTTATCAGCCTTGCCTCCAGAAAGTCAGATAATTCATAACCTGTGCCAGTGTTAGTCGGGCAGAGCCTTCCCGGCAACGCATCTTGTTACATAGACTATACAAGTTATTATCAAGATGAGGCAATGTCTCCATGACATTGTTCATGATGACCCCTAGCGAGTACACGTCACAGTGGGACATGGCCGGGCCCCCCAGGTACAGTCCAAGGTCATAGTGCAAGTAGTCCTTATGACTGTCAACATCAGTATCCTGGAAATATGTCAAATAATCCGGGAGACTTTGGCCCACAGGGCTAGCCATTCCCAAGTCAATTATAAACGCCCATGGACCATAGAGATCAACTAGTATGTTGTCGCACTTCAAATCATTGTGACTAATACCTTCCCCATGTAGTTCACTCAGCGCCATGGTCACAGCTTTGAACACGCCCAAGGCCTGGTGGACAGTGACCATGTTACCTTCCTCTAGTAGCTGGAGTAGTGAGGGGCATGGACAATAAGTCATAAGCAATCCTGGCATGTCACTAGCGACCATAATCACCCATGGTGTTCCTCCCACACCATCAGCCACCATCATCATAAAAGCTTCATACATAAAACTGCGGATCTGGTCTTGGCCTCCCTTGCCAATTTTCAAACATGATAGTCGACCTTTGTATTCTACGAGATCTATAACCCCATTACTACCTTCCCCCAGCCTCCGAACAAACCCACAGTTATGCTGGATGCAGCCAAGCGGGGCAAGCTTGTTAGCAAAGCTAACAGTCATTTTGATAATGTTATATAAACAATAACAATAACGCTCAATACGGTTATGTAAACTTTATTATTCACTACTATAACTTATAGGGTGATGAATTGTTGTGGAAAAATCTTATATAACGAACTGAACAAGACCTCACTAATATCACTTCTAATCGCACCAACTTGAAAACTGAGATTGACTAATGAGTATCCGAACTGCGTATCATGTAATTTCATTTTGTCGACATTCGCCTTTTTAGAGTCTTTGTCATTCAAATTGATAGTTTTAAAAAGATAAAGTTACGCATAATATAAATATGTATAAATACATAAAAATAAACTTACTATTGATTTTAAAATGCTGAAAACAAATAATAAGGGCCGTCGAAATACATTAGTTAGGGAGCTAGCTCGGCTTTCTATGATGACGCTTCAACAGAGAACGGAAATAAATAGGTAACTAATATATTTTTGTTTAATAGTACAGTAGCTTGTCTATTAGAGAATTACATAGATACACAGACTGCACAGACCTTGTGATCCCTACTAGGCATTCCGAATAGAATTTGCTACAAAGTGGAAGGTAAGGATAGCAAAGCAGAAGGCTCTCTCCTCACCCACAGTCAGATAGCCTTAGTCTGACTTTTTAAATTGTAGCTGGTAATTCCGTTAAATATCGATGTTTACAGCTCTTAACTTCCTTATAGCCTGAAACTCGTAAGTAGTAAAATAGTTGGAGTTCATGATATCCATGAACACCTAATTTGAATATATACTGAATAGATAGATAGGGTTGTTGGTTAAGTTTGTTCCCTATAGCTTCAGCAAAAATGGGGCTCGTCTCTTCAATACTGTACCAAAGGCCGTCCGGGAACTGACGGGATTCACGACAGACTCCATCAAGCGTCAGCTGGACTGATGGCTGGTTACAGACCCAGACAAGCCCCCAATACCAGGATATCCCAGCACCGCATCCAACTCGTTAGTAAATAGACGGAACGAGGGAGTTGCGGAGCTGCCTGGCTGCAGCGGAGGTCCACTTTAGGTGCATCCACAGAGGACGGAATTCTACCAAGTATGACCAAGTAAGTAAGTAAGTATAGCTAAACACACACACACACACACACACACAAGAAAACAAATATCCCCTTTCGAGATGCATCTTTACATTTTCTCTTAAATTACAGGCTCGTTTTCTGCTCGTCAGGAAAACATTGACACCTAAATGACACGAAAGGTCTTATAATAGACAAAGAAATGAGGTAAATGGTGTTAAAATCGCCAAACTAATTAGCGAACGTATTAAAATCTCAAAACTATTGAGGCTAAACATGAGAGAGAAGGGGGTCCAGAAAAACACCCCCTTAACCCCTTGAGGATTATGGCTAACATAATTTTACTGCATTTAGTAAGGATCTCGAGCAATCAAAAGGGTAAAGCTGATCTCAATTAAGGGAAGAATATTTTAGTTTTATAAATTATATAAAGCTATAATATATCAAATTTGTGCATTTTTCGGTAGAAAATTGCCATGGCCGAAAACCGGTTCCTCCTAAATTGCAGGCTCTCTATCGTTAGCCAGGACAAAATTGACGTCTAAATGGTACGAAAGGGCGTAAAATTAACAAAGAAATGGGGCGAAAGGTTTTAAAATAGCAAAACCAAAGGGGTAAACTTCATAAAATATCTAAACTAATGGGGATAAACATGAGGGAGAAGGGGGTTCAGTAAAAACCACCCCCTTGGGCCTTCAACCCCCACAGATCCTTTTTAATCTTTACGAAGTTGCCTAATGACAGGAAAATACTATGAATAAATGCCTCTTCAACACTAATAGGGTTAACATTTTGTCCTTGGTAAACCCTTATAATATACGATGACGCATTTCTTTTCAGTGTTCTGGCTATTTTCAGACGATTGTATTCATATTAGGAAGGCTATATGGAAATCAGAGAATTAATTGGGTCAGTCTTTACCCTTTAAACTCCTACGGATTCTTCCTAAGCTGCATAAAATCGTCTAATGATAGCCAGAATAAACTGCCAAAATGGGTCATAATCCTCAATGGGTTAAGACTATATACCCTAAGGCCATTCCACCCGCCTCCCAGCCTTGGTACGACCGAGACAAAACATGTTCCAACCAGGTAATATTTTGGGTACGACCGTGCCAAAACATATTCCAACCAGGTAATATTTCGGGTACGACCGTGACAAAACTTATGACAGCCAGCGTAATATTTTGGGTACGATAGTGACAAAATGTATTCTAGCCAGCAAAACATTGTGGGTACGACCGTGACAAAACTTATTCCAAACAGCATAACAATTCGGGTACGACCGTGACAAAACGTATGACAGCCGGCGTAACATTTCGGGTACGACCGTGACAAAACTTATTCCAGCCAAAGTAAAAATTTGGATACGACCGTGACAAAATGGTTTTTAATTAGTGTAACATTTCGGGTACGACCGTGACAAAACGTATTCCAGTCAGCGCAACATTACGGGTACGACCGTGACAAAACTTATTCCAGCCAAAGTAACAATTCGGATACGACCGACCGTGACTAAACGTAATCCAACCAGTGTAACATTTCGGGTACGACCGTGACAAAACATATTCCAACCAGCTCAACATTTCAGGTACGACCGCGACAAAATGTATTTCAACCAGCTTAACATTTCGGGTATGACCGTGACAAAACTTATTCCTATCAGTACAACATTTCGGGTACGACCGCGACAAAGCGTATTCTAACCAGCGTAGTAATTCGTACCTCCATCAGAACAGGGCCCTAGTCCATCGAAGTCCTCCTTGATGAGAGTCAGGACCCCTTTCTCTGGTTCCAGCTGGGTGAACGGAAGGTCATGCTCGGACAGTCCACACATTACCTGGTCTGGAAAATAGGAACAGTCAAAACCCATAGTTATTTTATATTTAACCCTCTGAGGATTGGTGACTCACACACTTATATATTTTTGGTTATTTTTAGATTATTTTATTCAGAATAGGATTATTATTAACATTATTATTTTTTTTTTCTATTAACCTCTTCACTAATATCACGTAATTTTCATCATATTCATGTTACCATTAGACGATTTCCTTTAGTTTATAATCTACCTCTATGACTCAAATAGGTAAATACGAACTCAATAATCCCTCTGAATAACAGGTCCTTCTGAAACTGCATAAAATCGTATGAATTTAGCCAAAATTAAAGGTAAAAAGACGTCATGGTGCTGAAGGGGTTAACAGACAATGAATAAAGAAAGGTCCAAAAGAACTTACATGTTGTGATGGTTTTGATGGTAACCCCCGTACATCGGTCCCCCGTGAAGCACAACATCCGACATTCACCTGTGTGGGGGGATGACATGTTGTGATGGTTTTGATGGTAACCCCCGTACATCGGTCCCCCGTGAAGCACAACATCCGATATTCACCTGTGTGGGGGGATGACATGTTGTGATGGTTTTGATGGTAACCCCCGTACATCGGTCCCCCGTGAAGCACAACATCCGACATTCACCTGTGTGGGAGGATGACATGTTGTGATGGTTTTGATGGTAACCTCCGTACATCGGTCCCCCGTGAAGCACAACATCCGACATTCACCTGTGTGGGGGGATGACATGTTGTGATGGTTTTGATGGTAACCCCCGTACATCGGTCCCCCATGAAGCACAACATCCGACATTCACCTGTGTGGGAGGATGACATGTTGTGATGGTTTTGATGGTAACCCCCGTATATCGGTCCCCCGTGAAGCACAACATCCGACATTCACCTGTGTGGGGGGATGACATTAATATTATTAACACCTTCTGTACCGGTGACTTCTTTTGTATTCCATTCAGATTTTATGACGTTCGGCCCATTAGTTTGGCTATTTAAGGGGGGATGGGCCGGTTTTCTGGACCGCTTTCTCTCTCATGTTTAGCCCCATTAGTTTTCAGATGTTGAGATGCTTGCCCCATTAGTTAGTCGATTTTAAGAAAAATTTACAAATTAATCTAGAAGGGGGATCTAATGGATGTTTTTTTGTTTTAAATTTAACGGAGGTCTAGGGAGGAAACTAGAAACATAATGAATACATGCAAAAATCGCCCAAAAAGTGAACCATCCCCCCTTAACCCCTTCAGCACCAGGACGCCTTTTTCCCGTTGACTCGTGATAAAATTAGATGATTTGATGCAGTTTAGGAAGGACCTATGTTACTAAGAGGGTTTATTGAGATCGTATTTACTCATTTGAGTCGTATAGGTAGATTACAAACTAAAGCAAATAGTCTAATGGTAACCAGAATATGATTAAAATTACGTAATGCTGGTGAAGGGGTTTAAGACCTTTCGCCCTATTTCTTTTTCAATATTAAGAATTTTTATGTCATTTAGGTGTCAATTTATTCATGGCGAGCGATAGCGAGCCTGTAAATTAAGAGAAACCAGACTTCGGCTGGGAATTTTTTTTACCGAAAAATCTTAATAAATAAAGGTCAATGTTTGTCTGTTTGTCAGTTACCCGACCTCTGTACCTTTGTTACTAAACTCCTCCCACAGTTTTGATGCCAGGTGGGAGTGTGGGGCACCGTTGGAAAGCCCAGGCTTTGGAGATGGTTTTAGGTGAATTTAGTGGAAATCAGAGACACTTTTGTTTAATAAAATTTTCGGCAGAACTTATGTAGTATACGGGAGCGAAAAAAATGCGAAAAAAAATTGCCGTTTGAGGCAGAAGGAGGCCTCCGATCGAAAAGGTGTATGGAACGAAAGTTGTTCGCAGCTCCCCAAAATGGGGGAACGGATGAGGTCAGATCCAAAATCGGAGGTCATTTAGCGGCCGAAATCGAGGTCGCCGTTTAATGAGGCACAGGGAGGTCGAGGCCGGTGATTATGGTAGTAGTAGTATTGTGATGATTGTGGTAGTAGTGATTGATGATGGTGATTATGGTAGTAGAATTTAAACCCGGGCAACGTCGGGTACCCCTCCTAGTGTACAAATATATCTTGAAGGAGGGTCTAAGGGTGTTTTTCTAAGGTTGATGGAGGTCTAGCGAGGAAACTAAGAAATAAAGGAATAAATGTGGGCTAGAGACTATGAAATCCAAATGTACCCTAACATTACGGATATAAAGCCGAATATAGAGTAGTAAAGCCAAGGACCCTAATAATGGAGATCAATGGCCGCAAAGTAGGGTGTACATCAAACCCTTGGCCAATTATCTATCAGCCGTATAATGGGATCACGCCAAGTTGTGGAATTCTAGGGAAGTAAAACCCCTTATTTGGTACAGACTTATTATCGCGCTCACTTATACTCTCTGCCAAGTACAATCGGGGGTATTAAGTGTTGTCATAGATTCCAGTGGTTTGCACTCAGAAAGTGTTATTGGTATCTTTATAATTACTGGGAAAAATGTTTATCCCTCAAAGTATTAGTCAGTGTCCGAAACTTTGTGAAATATATGGCAACACTTATTAACCTCGACCGTACTTATTTATTTGTGCTTATACTTTTCTTTTGACAAGTTCCAAATCAATACCGTTTCGAAACATTCACACGCGCACCCCCACTCACTCACTCTCACTCTCGCACTCTCTCTCTCTCTCGCACTCTCACTCTCTCTCTTTTTCTCTCTCAAGGGAAGGGACTGGAGTTCTCGAATTCTCGACCAGTGTGCTAGCTTAATTATCCAGAAGGGTTGATAGCCTCTGAAGTCCTATTTTGACTAGCCAATTCCTCACACACACATACAATCTCTCTCTCTCTCTCTCTCTCTCTCAAGGGAAGGGACTGGAGTTCTCGAATTCTCGACCAGTGTGCTGGCTTAATAATCCACAAGGGTTGATAGCTTCTGAAGTACTATTTTGACTAACCAATTCCTCACACACACGTACAATATCTCTCTCTCTTGTTCTTGTTTGTTGATTATAGGGCTGTGTGGGCAGGCCCAATTGAACCTGCCGGAGACCATCCCAGGTACGCAATCACAGGCGGCTGAGACGACCCGAACGCCGCAGGAAGACTTTGGTGTGCTGGAGCACCCGGACACGGAGGGCCGGGTCCAGTCCACTGCCCCCCAACAGGACGGGGAGGGTAAAGTTGGAGACCCCCTGGGAGCGGAGGATGCAGCGGAGGAGGGTCCTATGGGAATAGAAGCGAGGGCAGTGAAGCAGAAAGTGCTCTACCGTTTCATCCATCGTCCGGCACCACGGGCAGAAAGGGTCAGGCACCAGTCGCAGACGGAAGAGGTGAGAGGCCAGTCCAACATGGCCTATGCGGAGACGGACCAGGGCAGTGTCAAGGGGATGGAGGGGGGAGCGGGACCACGGGTGAGGGGAAGAATCTAGCCTGTACTGACCAAGGGCGGTGCGGGAGAGCTCACCTCCGAGGGAGGCATCCCAGAGCGTCCGGCAATGGGCAAAAGCTAGCCTGGCAACTGAGGAGGGAGGGAGAGGGAGGGGTTCAAGGGCAGGGGAGGAGTGTGCAAGGGAAGCCGCAGCATCAACAATGACGTTACCCCGGATACCAACATGGGAGGGAACCCACTGAAAATGGAGGGAAAAACCGGACTGCCCAAAGGAGCAAAGGAGAGAATGGGCCTGAAAGACAAGGTAGCGATGAGATACTGGGTGCTGGGAGCTGAGGAGGGCAAGGGAGGATAGTGAATCTGAGAAAACTACTATTGACTTTGGGGGGAGGAAATCGCGAATGAAATAGCTCTCTCGCTCTCTTCTTCTTCTTCCCATCGCCTGATACCGAACGATAACTGTGGGAATGAGTGTTGCTTACAGAAATTATACGGAGTAGCATTCCCATTTCAAAAGTTAGAACTGTTTTTCAAGTTATTTCCTCCATTAATGGGGGTGACCGGCTTTTTTTATCTTTCTCTCCTTTTCTCTCTTTCCCTGGCTTGTATCCATTCGGCCCCATTCAGCCAACTGTTTTAAGACGTTTATCCCCATTAGGTGTCGATTTCTTCCTGGCGAGCGATAGCGAGTCAGCATTGTATGGCGAAATCCGGCTTCGCCGGAGAAATTTTTCTATCGAAAAATGTACAAATATAGCTTGCTGTCAAAACAAAAATATATAAATGCTGGCTCGCTACCGCTCGCCATGAAAATATTGACACATGGATGGGGGTAAACGTCTTAAAACAGTAGGCTGAATGGGGCCGAATGGATACAAGCCAAAGAAAGAGGGAGAGAAAGAGAAAAAAGCGAGGTGGGCTCCCTTAACTCCTTCTGTACCAACGACGTATTATATATTTGATTTCATCTACATATAGACAATTTTATGAAGCTTAGGAAGGATGTGTGGTAGGAAAAATGATCAATTGAGCCAGTTTGTGGCCTTGTAATTGGTAGATGACCTTCCTAAGCTGAATAAATAGTACGTCGCCGGTATGGAAGGGGTTAACGGCGCTGCGAAAGGTAAGAAATTTTTAAGAGGGGTGACCTGCTTTTTTTTTTCTCCTTTTCTCTCTTTCTCTGGCTTGTATCCATTCGGCCCCATTCAGCCTACTGTTTTTATATGTTTAGTCCAATCCAGGTGTCGATTTATTCCTGGCGAGCGATAGCGAGCCAGCATTGTATGGAGAAATCCGGCTTCGCCTGAGACACTTTTTCTATAGAAAAATGTACATATTTAGCCTGCTGACAAAAACAAACAAAAAATATGCTGACTTGCTACCACTCGCCAGGAAATAATCGACACCTGGATGGGGATAAGCATCTTAAAACAGTAGGCTGAATGGGGCCAAATGGATACAACCCAGAAAGAGAGGGAGAAAAAACAAAACAAGGTGGGCCCCCTTAAGAATACACACAATTTTTGTTACCGGCGGTACTTAAGGGGAGATTGGTCGATTTGTGGGTCCCCTTTCTCCCTCGTGTTAAGCCAGATTGGTTTTGAGATTATAAGACGTTTGGCCCATTAGTTTAGCGATTTTAACCCATTTCGCCCCATTTCGTTGTTAATTTTAAGACCTTTCGTGTCATTTAGGTGTCGATTTTTTCCTGGCGAGCGACAACGAGCCTGGTATTTTAAAAGGAACCAGCCTTGGGCCGGGACAGTTTTCTACCAAAAAATGTAAACAAAATTATCTTGAAGGGGGATCTAGGGAGTGTTTTTCGGTTCATAACTTTTTGAGATATCTTGTTTACAAACAAACAGACAGACAAACGTAGGCAAAAACATTACTTCCCCGAACATCGCAGGCGGAGGTAATAGAACATGAATAAGTGAGAATAAATCCCTAGCCTTTCAACATGGTGTTCAGACATGTACTTTAGTGGCTCCTTGGAATATATTCACGTAAACAAACAGAACAAAATAAACAAATCATATTAAAGGTTATTTTTGGTATATTTATTATTATTTGTTTTATATATATATATATATATATATATATATATATATATATATATATATATTTTTTTTTTTTTTTTTTTTTTTTTATAGTTTCTTCACTAGACCTCCATCAAACATAAACATTTTCCGGCCAAAGGCCAATTCCTCTTAAAATTACAGGCTCGCTATCTCTCGCCTGGAAACAATCGTCACGTAAATGGCATGAAAGGTCTTGATATTGATAAAAAAATGGGATGAAAAATCTTTAAAATCGACAAACTAATGGGGCGAACGTCTGAAAATCTCAAAACTAATGTGGCTAAACATGAGGGAGAAGGGGGGTCCAGAAAAATAAACAAATACCGCCCCCTTAACCCTCTCGCTATCCTGTGGACTCGGGGGTTGCCGTTTATCATTCAGAAATAGTTATCTCAATCTCATAATTACCTCATCAAAATTAGTTTTCTGCCCACAGCTAACTCAAAGACAACTGCAGAGGTTGAAGTAACTAAACTAAAGGTTTCTAAACACCCCTGATGGTCACAAATGATTTTAACCCGTTGAGTACCAGGAACGTCCTTGTTATCCTATGCTGGCAAATATTAGACGATTTTATTCAGCTTAGGAAGGACCTCTACGAACAATAAGGTTTCTATATATCTCAACCAACCCTTTTAACTACCGCAGATCCCGCCTAAGCTGCATAGTATCGTCAAAATATATCTAGAATAAAACAGTACACGTTGCTGGTACTCAAAGGGTTAAGTATCTCAGAAAGGGCGCAAATCACGTCCTGTGCGTGAAAGGGTAAATAATAAACTATCCCCCCCCCCCCCCTTGCGTGTCACGAATTGGACAAAAAGGGCATCCAACTGTACAGTATCATATCGAGTATGCTATCTAGGGTACAGTCGCGCTAATAAGTGATGTTTCGGCACCAATTGGACAGAAAGGGCATCCAACTGTACAGTATCATATCGAGTATGCTATCTAGGGTACAGTCGCGCTAATAAGTGATGACTCGCCACCAATTATATATTGATCAATAATTGGTATCAACAATATCTAGGCTTCATTTCTTCATGATATATGCAAACATGATCCTACACTTACCCACCCTATTCAACATCTGACAGACATTAATACAGCACAGAGCATGCCACACGTAATGACAGCTGGGACATGACTTATTAGCGCCACTGTACATTCTTGATATATACCTTCGTTGCTAACTCACATGTTGGGGGTTCATTCTGTGTTTTGAAATCACCAAGCGTGTACAGTCAAAGTGTATCATTTGGTTCACCCTATTTGGTCCGAAGAGGACCTTCTTTTAACCGCCTTTATTTGGATATTTTAAGAAGTTTTGTGCCATCATTATTTTATTTTATTTTATTTTTTTTATTTTTTTATTTTTTTTGTTAAACAATATACTGTATAGAGGAAGGAATGACAAAGACAAAACCATAAAGGTCCATTTACCTAAAGGCATCCTCCATGCATAAAATGTTTGTAACAATTGGACTTAACCTGTTGTAGGTTGTAAATTTATGTCGATAATATAACGATTCACCCGATTCAGGATTATGACGCATTTTGACAGTATATTCAGGCTAATATTAGACGATTTTAGTTAGATTAGGAAGGGCATGTGGTAGTCAGAGGGTTGAAAGAGATAATCTTTACCCTTTTGATGCCCACAGATCCTTCCTAAGCTGTATAAGATCCTCTACACATTACCAGAAAAAACTGTCAAAACGCGTCATGATCCTGAAGGGGTTAACCCATAATGTACCGGTGACGTTCTTTTCATTAGACGATTATATGCAGCTTAGGAAGGACCTCTACCCATTAAAAGGCTACCAACTATCTAAAATAATCCATGTAGCTACCATATATCCTTCCTAACCTTCATAAACTCATCTAAATGTAACTAGAATAAAGTATTATTATGTGTTTGCCATCAACCAACTTCACCTCTAAACTCAATTAATGAAATCAACAATTACATGTGGCACTCCAAGGACTCGAACCTAGGATACTCACATCGAAATTCCGCGCACTTATGTATTACGCTTTCAAGACAGTTAAATTGCAGGCTCGCTTTGGCTCGCCAGGAAAATATTAACATGTAAATGACACGAAAAGTCTTAATATTGTCAGAGAAATGGGGCGAAAGGTCTTAAAATAGCCAAACTAATGAGCCGAACGTAATAAAATTTGAAAGCTAATGGAGCTAATCGCAGACGTTGCTGGTACAGAAGGGGTTAACTAATGCATAACAAGCTCTTCTCGTATGTCTATCTAGCTATATATTGCTAAACACCTTCAGGGGGCTGACTCCGAATGAATCGCCTCCATGCACCTATTAAGGGGGGATGGCCGTATTTGTTCCCTCTTTTATATAATTTTGATATAATATTTTGTTTTAGTTTCCTCTCTAGACCTCCATCAAGTTCAAAGAACCTTTTCCCCCCCCCCCCTCCCCGACCCTTCTTCAAGATAAATGTGTACATTTTTCGATATAAAAATGTCGGTTCCTCTTAAATTACAGGCTCGCTATAGCTCTCCAGGAAAATATCAACACATAAATGACACAAAAGGTCTTAATACTGTTAGATAAATGGGGCGAAAGGCCTTAAAATCGCCAAAATAATGGGTTGATCGTCATAAAATCTGAAAACTAATGGGGCTAAACATGAGAAAGAAGGGAGGCTAGAAAAACGACCCATCCCCCATTAATGGACGCCCTTCTCACACTCAATACTACTTTACCCTATATAACTCTCATCTCCATCCCTCCACCTCACTCTTGGTCTACCTCTCCTGCTTCTCCCTCTCTATCCATCCCTCCACCTCACTCTCGGACTGTGTCTCCCTCTCTGTCCATCCCTCCACCTCACTCTCGGTCTACCTCTCCCTCTCTGTCCATCACTCCACCTCACTCTCGGTCTACCTCTCCCTCTCTGTCCATCCCTCCACCTCACTCTCGGTCTGCCTCTCCCTCTCTATCCATCCCTCCACCTCACTCTCGGTCTGCCTCTCCCTCTCTGTCCATCCTTCCACCTCACTCTCAGCCTGCCTCTCCCTCTCTGTCCATCCCTCCACCTCACTCTCGGTCTGCCTCTCCCTCTCTATCCATCCCTCCACCTCACTCTCGGTCTGCCTCTCCCTCTCTGTCCATCCTTCCACCTCACTCTCAGCCTGCCTCTCCCTCTCTGTCCATCCACCTCACTCTCGGTCTACCTCTCCCTCTCTGTCCATCCCTCCACCTCACTCTCGGTCTACCTCTCCCTCTCTGTCCATCCCTCCACCTCACTCTCGGTCTACCTCTCCCTCTCTGTCCATCCCTCCACCTCACTCTCGGTCTACCTCTTCCTTTCTGTCTATCCCTCCACCTCACTCTCGGTCTAACTCTCCCTCTCTGTCCATCCCTCCACCTCACTCTTGGTCTACCTCTCCCTCTCTGTCCATCCCTCCACTTCATTCTTGGTCTGCCTCTCCCTCTCTGTCCATCCCTCCACCTCACTCTCGGTCTGCCTCTTCCTCTCTATCCATCCCTCCACCTCACTCTCGGACTGTGTCTCCCTCTCTGTCCATCCCTCCACCTCACTCTCGGTCTACCTCTCCCTCTCTGTCCATCCCTCCACCTCACTCTCGGTCTACCTCTCCCTCTCTGTCCATCCCTCCACCTCACTCTCGGTCTACCTCTCCCTCTATGTCCATCCCTCCACCTCACTCTCGGTCTACCTCTCCCTCTCTGTCCATCCCTCTACCTCACTCTCAGTCTACCTCTCCCTCTCTGTCCATCCCTCCACCTCAGTCTCGGTCTACCTCTCCCTCTCTGTCCATCCCTCCACCTCACTCTCGGTCTACCTCTCCCTCTCTGTCCATCCCTCCACCTCACTCTCGGTCTACCTCTCCCTCTCTGTCCATCCCTCCACCTCACTCTCGGTCTACCTCTCCCTCTCTGTCCATCCCTCCACCTCACTCTCGGTCTGTCTCTCCCTCTCTATCCATCCCTCCACCTCACTCTCGGTCTACCTCTCCCTCTCTATTCATCCCTTTACCTCACTCTCGGACTGTATCTCCCTCTCTATCCATCCCTCCACCTCACTCTCAGTCTGCCTCTCCCTCTCTGTCCATCCCTCCACCTCACTCTCGGTCTACTCTCCCTCTCTATCCATCCCTCCACCTCACTCTCGGTCTGCTCTCCCTCTCTGTCCATCCTTCCACCTCACTCTCGGATTGTCTCTCCCTCTCTATCCATCCCTCCACCTCACTCTCGGTCTGCCTCTCCCTCTCTATCCATCCCTCCACCTCACTCTTGGTCTGTCTCTCCCTCTCTATCCATCCCTCCACCTCTCTGTCCATCCTTCCACCTCACTCTCGGTCTGCCTCTCCCTGTCTGTCCATCCTTCCACCTCACTCTTGGTCTGCCTCTCCCTCTCTATCCATCCCTCCACCTCACTCTTGGTCTGCCTCTCCCTCTCTGTCCATCCTTCCACCTCACTCTTGGTCTGCCTCTCCCTCTCTGTCCACCCTTCCACTTCACTCTCGGTCTACCTCTCCCTCTTTGAACTTCCACCTCACTCTCGGACTGCCTCTCCCTCTCTGTCCATCCCTCCACCTCACTCTCGGTCTGCATCTCCCTCTCTGTCCATTCATCCACCTCACTCTCGGTCTGCCTCTCTCTGTCCATCCCTCCATCTCACTCTTGGTCTGCTCTCCCTCTCTGTCCATCCCTCCACCTCACTCTCAGTCTGCCTCTCCCTCTCTATCCATCCCTCCACCTCACTCTCGGTCTGCCTCTCCCTCTCTGTCCATCCTTCCACCTCACTCTCGGTCTGCCTCTCCCTCTTTGAACTTCCACCTCACTCTCGGTCTGCCTCTCCCTCTCTGTCCATCCTTCCACCTCACTCTCGGTCTGCCTCTCCCTCTCTGTCCATCTTTCCACCTCACTCTTGGTCTGCTTTCCCCTCTCTGTCCATCCCTCCACCTCACTCTCGGTCTGCCTCTCCCTCTCTGTCCATCCTTCCACCTCACTCTCGATCTGCCTCTCCCTCTTTGAAATTCCACCTCACTCTCGGTCTGCCTCTCCCTCTCTGTCCATCCTTCCACCTCACTCTTGGTCTGCTTCCCCCTCTCTGTCCATCCCTCCACCTCACTCTCGGACTGCCTCTCCCTCTCCATCACCAAACTAATGGAACAAACGTCTTAAAATCTCAAAGCAAATGGGATGAAACACGGGGGAGTAAAAGCGACTACCTCCCCCTTAAAGAAATTAGTATTATGTTTACTGTAGACGATTTAACTTACAGGCCTTTGGTTTGAATAAGGTCTGGCTATAATTCTATCTCAATCTATACCTAAATAGCACGAAACGTCTTAATATTGACAAAGAAATGGGGCGAAAGGTCTAAAATCGACAAACTAATGGGGCAAACATCTTAGTGTATATGGCAGGCGATTTTACTTACATGGCTTTGACTTGTAGAAGGTTAGGCTATAATTCTGTAGCCTCACGTTCCGGTGCAGGTTGTAGAGGAGGTCGGGAGATATGGCCATGATCTCGGCTAAGAAGAAGACACACAGAATCACCCAGCCTAGGAGTGCTTTGTGAAGTTTATCGCGCCAACCTCGTCTATCCATTGTCGATACCTGGAAGAATAGTTGTATTATTAGTATTTGTGTTGTTAGTAGTAGTATTAGTAGTAGTATAGTAGGAATAGTTGTATTATTAGTATTTGTGTTGTTAGTAGTAGTATTAGTAGTAGTATAGTAGGAATAGAGTAATATATGATGTTTGTAAAATGTAATGAATGTACAATATTAAATACAAATCAAAGAAAACAAAACTAGTCAATCAATCAATCAATCATGACATAGTGAGGCAGTGGATCACAGAACTTCAGAAGTTAACAAATGTAGCCAAAATAGAACATCAAACAGCATATGCAACCTTCATATATAGCATCAAACATCACTGGACCTTCCTGATGAGAACTATTCCAGGGGTCAAGTGTCTGCTTGAGTCGCTGGAAGAGGTCATCCAAGGAGCCTTCATTCATTAAGTCTCTCTGAAGATGGGTTCTGCATAGCCCGAAATGTAAGAGAAATAAAGAATGCAAGCTCTTTCCTGTGTCTCCTTTCCACCTAATTCATCCATTTGTCATAATGGATCAGCCATATGATATATATATATATATATTTTTTTTTTTTTTTTTTTTTTTTTTTATATATTCCAACTTACTTCCTCTCGGGCATAGGCTGAGAGCCTTAACATTCACCGCTTTACAATGAACAGTGAAGCCCGTGAGGTCTTGTTCCAGTCTAGGGAGTGAGACATGTGAAGCACGTAGAGTACAACGAGCACCTGCCATCTTGCCTTCACATGAGGCACGGTGCTCACTCATGGCCCGAAACGACCCCATCTCTGAAGCCACCTCGTTCCCGTGCTTCACTGTCTCACCCCCTACACTCGGACTCTCACACTTACACACACACAACGCCACCTGTTGAGCAGATAACTCACAAGGCATTGCACCCCTATAGCATATTTTGAATATGGGAATATTCATACAGTGCTATTTAATCAGGGAACAATGAGGGTATTTTATTGACGTATCGGTGGGCTTGTGGTAATGCACTGATACCAGGTACAACACAAATTCCATCCCAATAATATCTTCCCATTGATACATCGGGATTTGAACCCGGGACCTTTGGATTACCAGGCCAGTGGCAAGACCACTCCACCACACCTATATATATATATATATATATATATATATATATATATATATATATATATATATATATATATATACATAGAGAGAGAGAGAGAGAGTATATATATATATAGAGAGAGAGAGCAAGAGATATATATATAGATAGATAGATAGATACTTATTTTTGAACAGAGCCTAATACTATATGAGTGTGCTGTGATACCCTGAACCACGGTATAGTAACAATAGATTATGTTCCTATACCATGCCCTGAACCCTTCAGTCTGACCGCCACACACTAACTAAAGGGTCGATGGACATAAAACTTACCCTCCCTCCACCTGTTCTTCTTTGTCTTTCTCTTTCCTCATCGCTATTTTTATTTCCTCCCTCTTCCTGCTCTTCTCTCCTTCCCGTCCTCTTCCTGCTTCTCCTCCCTGTACTCTTCTATTTGCTCCCCTACTCCTCCTCCTCCTCCACCTCTTCTTCCTCATCCACCACCTCTTCTTCCTCATCCACCAGCTCTTCTTCTTCCTCCTCCACCACCTCTTCTTCTTCCTCCTCCACCACCTCTTCTTCCTCCTCCACTACCTCTTCTTCTTCCTCCTCCACCACCTCTTCTTTTTCCTCCACCACCTCTTCTTCCTCCTCCACCACTTCTTCTTCCTCCTCCACCACCTCTTCTTCTTCCTCCTCCACCACCTCTTCTTCTTCCTCCTCCACCACCTCTTCTTCTTCCTCTTCCACCACTTCTTCTTCCTCCTCCACCACCTCTTCTTCTTCCTCCTCCACCACCTCTCCTTCTTCCTCCTCCACCACCTATTCTTCTTCCTCCACCACTTCTTCTTCCTCCTCCACCACCTCTTCTTCTTCCTCCTCCACCACCTCTTCTTCTTCCTCCTCCACCACCTCTTCTTTCTCCTCCACCACCTCTTCCTCCTCCTCCACCACTTCGTCTTCCTCCTCCTCTTCTACCTCCTACTCTTCTTCCTCCACCTTCTTCGCCTTCCTCCCCCTCCCCCCCCCCCCCTGTAACTTTTTTATAATATTCCTCCTTTCGTACCACGTTTATTGATTACTTCTTTCACTGTGGCAACCAGTACACCATATCAACCAGTACACCATATCAACCAGTACACCATATCAACCAGTACACCATATCAACCAGTAGACCATTTCAACCAGTACATCATATCAACCAGTACACCATTTCAACCAGTACACCATATCAACCAGTAGACCATTTCAACCAGTAGACCATTTCAGCCAGTACACCATTTCAACCAGTACATCATTTCAACCAGTACATCATTTCAACCAGTACACCATTTCAACCAGTACACCATTTCAACCAGTAAGCCTACACCATTTCACCCTGTACACCATTTCAACCAGTACACCATTTCAACCAGTACACCATTTCAACCAGTACACCATTTCAACCAGTACACCATTTCAACCAGTAGGCCTACACCATTTCACCCAGTACACCATTTCACCCTGTACACCATTTCACCCAGTACACCATTTCAACCAGAACACCATTTCAACCAGTAGGCTACACCATTTCAACCACTATCCTACACCATTTCAACCAGTACACCACTTCAACCAGTACACCATTTCAACCAGTACACCGTTTCAACCAGTACACCATTTCAACCAGTAGGCTACGCCATTTCAACCAGTACATCATTTCAACCAGTACATCATTTCAACCAGTACACCATTTCAACCAGTACATCATTTCAACCAGTACACCATTTCAACCAGTACATCATTTCAACCAGTACACCATTTCAACCAGTACATCATTTCAACCAGTACACCATTTCAACCAGTAAACCATTTCAACCAGTACATCATTTCAACCAGTACACCATTTCAACCAGTACATCATTTCAACCAGTACATCATTTCAACCAGTACACCATTTCAACCAGTACACCATTTCAACCAGTACATCATTTCAACCAGTACACCATTTCAACCAGTACATCATTTCAACCAGTACATCATTTCAACCAGTACACCATTTCAACCAGTACACCATTTCAACCAGTACATCATTTCAACCATTACACCATTTCAACCAGTACATCATTTCAACCAGTACATCATTTCAACCAGTACATAATTTCAACCAGTACATCATTTCAACCAGTACATCATTTCAACCAGTTCACCATTTCAACCAGTACACCATTTCAACCAGTACCGGTACACCATTTCAACCAGTACATCATTTTAACCAGTACATCATTTTAACCAGTACATCATTTCAACCAGTACACCATTTCAACCAGTACACCATTTCAACCAGTACATCATTTCAACCAGTACACTATTTCAAACAGTACATCATTTCAACCAGTACACCATTTCAACCAGTATATAATTTCAACCAGTACACCATTTCAACCAGTACATCATTTCAACCAGTACATCATTTCAACCAGTACACCATTTCAACCAGTACACCATTTCAACCAGTACATCATTTCAACCAGTACACCATTTCAACCAGTACATCATTTCAACCAGTACATCATTACAACCAGTACATCATTTCAACCAGTACATCATTTCAACCAGTACACCATTTCAACCAGTACATCATTTCAACCAGTACACCATTTCAACCAGTACATCATTTCAACCAGTACATCATTTCAACCAGTACACCATTTCAACCAGTACATCATTTCAACCAGTACACCATTTCAACCAGTACATCATTTCAACCAGTACACCATTTCAACCAGTACATCATTTCACACATCCAGACACAGCCTAAAGCCGGTATCAAACGAGAGCTTTTATAGTCAACATTAGATGATCAAAAAAATTCTGGCAACATTTCTGGCATATGTTGTACTGGTATCGGAAACTAGACTGGTGATAGATCAATTTAGGTGACAGACATTTGTTAAATGTTAACCTCATAAGCTGCCAGACCAATCACTATCGTTCGCCAGGAAAAATATCGACACCTTAATAGCACGAAAGGTCTTAATATTGACAAGGAAATGGGGCGGAAGGTCTTAAAATTGCCAAACTAATGGGCCGAACGTCTTAAAATCTGAAAACTAATGGGGCTAAACATGAGGAAGAAGGGGGCCACAAAATACAGCCCATCTCTCCTAAACAGTCATACTTAAAATATATAGAATGTTTGTTTTCCAGAATTAATTTGTATAGCAAACCATCTCAATCTTCCATTCATTTTGAGACCTTTCGCACTATTTTGTTCAATATTAAGACTTTTCGTGTAATTTAGGTGTCGATTTTTTCATGGCGAGCGAAAGCGAGCCTGTAAATTAAGAGGAATAGGCCTTCGGCCAGGAAATTTTTCTACCGAAAAATGTACAAATTTATCTTGAAGGAGGGTCTTGGAGGGTGTTATTTTAAGCTTGATGGAGGTTTAGGGAGGAAACTAAAAATGTGATAAAAAGACATACAGTATAAACGAGGAAATAAAGACATACAGTATAAACGAGGAAATAAAGACATACAGTATAAAAGACATACAGTATAAACGAGGAAATAAAGACATACAGTATAAAAGACATACAGTATAAACGAGGAAATAAAGACATACAGTATAAAAGACATACAGTATAAACGAGGAAATAAAGACATACAGTATAAAAGACATACAGTATAAACGAGGAAATAAAGACATACAGTATAAAAGACATACAGTATAAACGAGGAAATAAAGACATACAGTATAAAAGACATACAGTATAAACGAGGAAATAAAGACATACAGTATAAAAGACATACAGTATAAACGACATACAGTATAAAAGACATACAGTATAAACGAGGAAATAAAGACATACAGTATAAAAGACATACAGTATAAACGACATTCAGTATAAAAGACATACAGTATAAACGAGGAAATAAAGACATACAGTATAAAAGACATACAGTATAAACGACATTCAGCATAAAAGACATACAGTATAAACGAGGAAATAAAGACATACAGTATAAAAGACATACAGTATAAACGAGGAAATAAAGACATACAGTATAAAAGACATACAGTATAAACGACATACAGTATAAAATACATACAGTATAAACGAGGAAATAAAGACATACAGTATAAAAGACATACAGTATAAACGACATACAGTATAAAATACATACAGTATAAACGAGGAAATAAAGACATACAGTATAAAAGACATACAGTATAAACGACATACAGTATAAAAGACATACAGTATAAACGAGGAAATAAAGACATACAGTATAAAAGACATACAATATAAACGACATACAGTATAAAAGACATACAGTATTAACGACATACAGTATAAAAGACATACAGTATAAACGAGGAAATAAAGACATACAGTATAAAAGACATACAGTATAAACGAGGAAATAAAGACACACAGTATAAAAGACATACAGTATAAACGAGGAAATAAAGACACAGTATAAAAGACGTACAGTATAAACGAGGAAATAAAGACATACAGTATAAAAGACATACAGTATAAACGAGGAAATAAAGACATACAGTATAAAAGACATACAGTATAAACGAGGAAATAAAGACACACAGTATAAAAGACATACAGTATAAACGAGGAAATAAAGACATACAGTATAAAAGACGTACAGTATAAACGAGGAAATAAATAGATACAGTATAAAAGAAATACAGTATAAACGAGGAAATAAATAATCCCATCCCCCCTTAACCCCTTCTGTACCGGCGACGTCTTTGTCATTTTAGTCTAGCTATATTCAGACGGTTGTGTAGCCTACAGTTTAAGAAGGATCTGTGGTAGTATTAAGGGTTAAGTGAGATAGTTCCAAGCCTGTTAATTGCTGGAGGCCCTTTTTAAACTGAATAAAATCGTCTAATAGTAGCCAGAGTAAAGCTAAAAATACATCACCGGTACAGAAGGGATTTAAACCAAAATACGTCACCGGTACAGAAGGGATTTAAACCAAAATACGTCACCGGTACAGAAGGGATTTAAACCAAAATACGTCACCGGCACAGAAGGGATTTAAACCAAAATACGTCACCGGTGCAGAAGGGATTTAAACCAAAATACGTCACCGGTACAGAAGGGATTTAACCAAAATACATCACCGGTACAGAAGGGATTTAAACCAAAATACGTCACCGGTACAGAAGGGATTTAAACCAAAATACATCACCGGTACAGAAGGGATTTAAACCAAAATACGTCACCGGTACAGAAGGGATTTAAACCAAAATACATCACCGGTACAGAAGGGATTTAAACCAAAATACGTCACCGGTACAGAAGGGATTTAAACCAAAATACGTCACCGGTACAGAAGGGATTTAAACCAAAATATGTCACCGGTACAGAAGGGATTTAAACCAAAATACGTCACCGGTACAGAAGGGATTTAAACCAAAATACGTCACCGGTACAGAAGGGATTTAAACCAAAATACTTCACCGGTACAGAAGGGATTTAAACCAAAATACGTCACCGGTACAGAAGGGATTTAAACCAAAAAACGTCACCGGTACAGAAGGGATTTAAACCAAAATACGTCACCGGTACAGAAAGGATTTAAACCAAAATACGTCACCGGTACAGAAGGGATTTAAACCAAAATACATCACCGGTACAGAAGGGATTTAAACCAAAATACATCACCGGTACAGAAGGGATTTAAACCAAAATACATCACCGGTACAGAAGGGATTTAAACCAAAATACGTCACCGGTACAGAAGGGATTTAAACCAAAATACATCACCGGTACAGAAGGGATTTAAACCAAAATACGTCACCGGTACAGAAGGGATTTAAACCAAAATACGTCACCGGTACAGAAGGGATTTAAACCAAAATACGTCACCGGTACAGAAGGGATTTAAACCAAAAGGCTACACATTTCTGGGAGAATGACTAAGTTAATTTGGTTTTCTTTTCTCAATTAGTATCCGTATGGAAACGTGGAAAAGAGAGAGAAGGCCGGAACTGTTAATAAAATAAATAGATTTAACCCTTTCTCTACCGGCACCGTATTTTTACTTTTATCCCAGCTATATTTATACGATTTTGTGCAGCTTAAGAAGGATCTGTGGTAGTAAAATAGGTTAAGTGAGATTATTCGTAGCCTGTTAATTGTTGGAGGCCCATTTTAAACTTAATAAAGTCGTCTAACAGTAGCCAGAATAAAGTTAAAAAGACGTCGTATGTACAGATTTTTTTTTTGTTCTATATTCCAACTACTCCCTCTTGGGCATAGGCTGAGAGCCTTTACACTACACCGCTGAACACGGTGAGGCCCGTGAGGTCTTGTTCCAGTCTAGGGAGTGAGACATGCGAAGCACCCCGGCTCGAAGCAACTCCATCTTCTGACGCAGCTTCGCCTCTGCGCTTCACGGTCTCATCCCCCACACTCGGACCCTCACTCTCAGAATGCCACCTATTGAGCAATTAACTCACTAGGCATTGCCCCCCTGTAACATATTTTGAATATGGGAATATTCATACAATGCTATTTAATCAGGGAACAATGAGGGTATTTTTTTGGCATTTCGGTGTGGTGTGGTAATGCACTGGAACTAGGTACAGCACAAATTCCATCCCAATAATATCTTCCCACTGACATATTGGGATTCGAACCCGGGTCCATTGGATTACCAGTCCAGTGGCAAGACCACTCTGCCACACCTCCTCTATGTATCTTTATATTATTTTTGTAGTTTCCTCCCTAGACCTCCATCAAGCTTAGAAAAACATCCATTAGATTCCCCTGCTAGATTAATTTGTACATGTCCCGGCCGAAGGCCGGTTCTTCAAAAATGACAAGCTCACTATCGTTCGCCTGGAAAATAATCGACACCTAAATAGCACGAAAGGTCTTAATATTGACAAAGAAATGGGGCGAAAGGTCTTAATATTGATAAAGAAATTGGGCGAAAGGCCTTAAAATCAACAAACTAATGGGCCGAACGTCATAACATCTGAAAACTAATGGGGCTAAACACGAGGAAGAAGGGGGACCAGAAAAAGGGGCCCCATCTCCCCTTAAGGAAAGAAAAGATTATTGAGACATATAAGAGAGATGTACTTAAGGGGGGTCACCTGCTTAAGGGGGGTCACCTGCTTAAGGGGGGTCACCTGCTTAAGGGGGGTCACCTGCTTAAGGGGGGTCACCTGCTTAAGGGGGGTCACCTGCTTAAGGGGGGTCACCTGCTTAAGGGGGGTCACCTGCTTTTGTCGTCTCCTTTTCTCTCTTGCTCTGGCTTGCATCCATTCGGTCCTATTCAGCCTACTGTTTTAAGACGTTTATCCCCATCCAGGTGTCAATTTCTTCTTGGCGAGCGATAGCGAGCAAGCATTGTATGGAGAAATCCGGCTTCGCCAGAGACATTTTTCTATCGAACAATTTACAAATTTAGCCTGCTGTCAAAACATTCTTAAAAATATGCTGGCTCGCTATCGCTCGCTAGGAAAAAATCGACACCTGGATGGGGATAAACTTCTTAAAACAGTAGGCTGAATGGGGCCGAATGAAAACAACCCAGAGAGAGAGGGAGAGAGAGAAAAAAAGAACGAGGTGAGCCCCCTCAACCCCATCAGCACCATGACGCCTTTTTACCCATGATTCTGGCTAACATTAGAGGATTGTATGCAGTTTATGGGCGGATGGGCCGGTTTTCTGAACCACTTTCTCCTTCATGTTTAGCCCCATTAGTTTTCAGATGTTAAGATGTTTGTCCCATTAGTTAGTCGATTTTAAGACCTTTCGTCCCATTTCTTCGTCAATATTTAGACCTTTCGTGCTATTTAGGTGTCGATTTTTTCCCTGGCGAACGATAGTGAGCCTGTAATATTGGAAGAACCGGCCTTCGCCAGGAAATTTTTCTACCGAAAAATGTACAAATTAATCTAGAAGGGGGATCTAATGGATGTTTTTATTAACCCTTAATTAGCGGCGAGCAACATAAGTCGAGTTAAATAAAGCTGGACTATGTGGCGGCGCTCGACATAGGTCGAGTGGCAATTTCAGCACGTAATGTTGCTGAGAGAGAGAGACAAGTGGTGGCAGGAGAGTAGCGAGCGTATGACTGCTCCAGACCACCGCGGCGAACATACTGACACGAATCCCAGCTCCCTCCTCCCTCTCTCACTCGGTATATAAGGAATTGTATCGGGAAAGTGGCTAATTACATGCTTTTTGCACTCGCGTTGCACGGTTATTGCAAGAAAACTAGCCATCATAAAAGGATCGTTATGGTGTCATTCGAAAGCTCTGTTTATGCCCTTTCAGGGATAGATACTTGTTTTACGTTCTGGGTCTTATTTAGGCATGAAAATGATCACGTAAACAGCCCTATTTTGGCTAAAAACACCCCGCTGGGCGGTACATATAAATAAACCGCATAGGCCGCTCTTAAGGTGTTAATTTGATGGAGGCCTAGGGAGGAAACTAGAAAAATAATTAATACATGCAAAAATCGCCCAAAAAGTGAACCATCTCCCCTTAACCCCTTCTGTACCGTCGGGTCTTTTGTATTTGATTCTGGCTACTATTAATCGATTTTATTCAGTTTAGGAAGAATCTCTAGGAATTATAAGGCTTCGAACTGTCTCAATCAACCCCTTTAGCTACCACAGATCCTTCCTAAGCTGCATAAAATCGTCTAAATAGTGCTAGAATAAAGTATTAAGTAACACCCCGTTCTTAACATTAATTATCAATTACAAACCCCAATGCACTTGAATAAACTAATGAAAGTGTATGGTCCTCGCGGGGTTCGAACTCGGGACACCACACCCAGAATATAAGCAGCTAAACCATTACACCACCAACACAGACGGCACCGGTACAGAAGGGGTTAACCCGTACAGTACCGGTGACGTCCTTTTAATTATATTCTAGCAACTATTAGACGATATTATTCAGCTTAGGAAGCAATTCTTATTCTAGCAATAATAAGGCTTCAATCTATCTCAACCAACCCTTTTAACTACCATAGATCCTTCCTAAGCTGTATAATATCGTCTAAATATAGCTATAATATAATATAGCACCCGTCGCTGGTACTCAAAGGGTTAACAAGAACCTATTTTACTAAAGCCGGTATCACACGAGAGCTATTATACTCAACATTCGATGATCAACATTTTCCTAGCAACATTTCTGGAGTAATTTGCACTGATATCGGAAACTAGACTGATGATAGATGAATTTAGGTAACAGAACAATATTAAATGTTAACCTCCTAAGCTGCCAGACCAGTGTTGAGGATAAATGTTGAGTGAAAAAGCGCCCGTGTGATACCGGCTTAAGAGGGTTCATCGAGATCGTATTTACCCCTTTGAGTTCTGGAGGTAGATTATAAACTAAAGAAAATCGTCTAATGGTAACCAGAATCGGGTGAAAATTACGTAATGGTGGTGAAGAGGGTTAAAAAGGATATACTTGGGGCACTGGAAGAAAGTGTTAAGGGGGCCCACCTCGCTTTTTTTCTCTTTCTCTCTATCTCTCTTTGGCTTGTATCCATTCGGCCCCATTCAGCCTACTGTTTTATTATGTTACCTCCACCAACCAACTTTACTCCTAAACTCAATTAATTAAATCAACAAATACATGTGGCAGTCCAGGGATTCGAACCTAGGATGCTCACACCGAAATTCAGTGCATTTATCCATTGCGCTATAAAGACGTTTACGCCCATCCAGGTGTCAATATTTTCCTGGCGAGCGGTAGTGAGCCAGCATATGGGCCTATATATTTTTGTTTTGACAGTAAGCTAAATTTGTAAATCTTTCAACAGAAAAATGTCTCCGGCAAAGCCGGATTTCTCCATACAATGCTAGCTCGTTATCGCTCGCCAGGAAGAAATCGACACCTGGATGGGGATGGCTGAATGGGGCCGAAAGGATACAAGCCAGGGAAAGAGAGAAAAGGAGAGAAAGATAAAAACAAAAACGGTGACCCCCCTAAATCCCTTCACTACAATTATTATTGAACCCTAACCTCTGGAACTAAAAAGGGCTAGAGCAAATGGGCTGTTCATTTTTCAAACATTTACTACAACCTAAATCTATTCTCTACAAATAGGCAGGGCGTCCTAAACCCATAACCGCTATAACTAAATAAGGGGCTAGAGCAAATGGGCTGTTAATTTTCACACATTTACTACAACCGAAATATATTCTCTATAAATAGGCAGGACATCTTTAACCCTAATCGCTATAACTAAATAAGGGGCTAGAGCAAATGGGCTGTAATTTACACACATGGTAGGCTACTGGATGGGTTAACGGAATTACCAGCTAAAATTTAAACAGTCAGACAGACTAAGGCTATCTGACTGTGGGTGAGGAGAGAGCCTTCTGTTTTGCTAGCCTTACCTTCCACTTTGTAGCAATTGTTTTTGTTAGAATTAAATTCGGACTGCCTAGTAGGGATCACAAGGTCTGTGCAGTCTGTGTATCTATGTAATTCTCTAATAGACAAGCTACTGTATCTATAAACAAAATATATTAGTTACCTATTTATTTCCGTTCTCTGTTAAAGCGTCATCATAGAAAGCCAAGCGAGCTCCCTAACTAATGTATTTCGACAACCCTTATTATTTGTTTTCAGCAATTTAAAATCAATAGTAAGTTTATTTGTATGTATTTATACATATTTATATTATGAGTAAATTTATCTTTTTAAAACTATCAATTGCAATGACAAAGTCTCTACAAAGGCGAATGTCGACAAAATGAAATTGTTTGATACGTAGTTCGAATAGGCCTACTCATTAGCCAATCTCAGTTTTCAAGTTGGTGCGATTAGACGTGATATTAGTGAGGTCTTCTTCAGTTCATTATATAAGATTTTTCTATAACAATTTATCACCCTATAAGTTATAGTAGTGAGTAATAAAGTTGATATAACCGTATTGAGCGGTATTATTAACGTACGTTTATATAACATTATCAAAATGACTGTTAGCTTTGCTAACAAGCTTGCCCCTCTCGGGTGCATCCAGCATAACTGTGGGTTTGTTCGGAGGCTGGGGGAGGGCAGCAATGGGGTTGTAGATCTTGTAGAATACAAAGGTCGACTATCATGTTTGAAAATTGGTAAGGGAGGCCAAGACCAGATCCGCAGTTTTATGTATGAAGCTTTTATGATGATGGTGGCTGATGGTGCGGGAGGAACACCACGGGTGATTATGGTGGCTAGTGATATGCCAGGGTTGCTTATGACTTATTGTCCATACCCCTCGCTACTCCAGCTACTAGAGGAAGGTAATTTGGTTACTGTCCACCAGGCCTTGGGCGTGTTCAAAGCTGTGACCATGGCGCTGAGTGAACTACATGGGGAAGGTATTAGTCATAATGATTTGAAGTGTGACAACATACTAGTTGATCTCTATGGTCCACGGGCGTTTATAATTGACTTGGGAATGGCTAGCCCTGTGGGCCAAAGTCTCCCGGATTATTTGACGTATTTCCAGGATACTGATGTTGACAGTCATAAGGACTACTTGCACTATGACCTTGGACTGTACCTGGGGGGCCCGGCCATGTCCCACTGTGACGTGTACTCGCTAGGGGTCATCATGAACAATGTCATGGAGACATTGCCTCATCTTGATAATAACTTGTATGGTCTATGTAACAAGATGCGTTGCCGGGAAGGCTCTGCCCGACAAACACTGGCACAGGTTATGAATTGTCTGACTTTCTGGAGGCAAAACTGATAACAAGCCAGGCACGGAATCGGTACACTAGGAAATAAAACCACGTCAGACAAGAACAAGATGGATGGAAATGATGAGAATATGGTACTTGTAAAGAGGAAAATTGTCTGTTGGTAGAAAATGTTATAGGGATATAATAATAATAATATAATAATAATAATAGTTCTTAAAGCTAGCGCATGCTAAGCTAGCAAAGGATAGCTCAATAAGGCCGATTAGGCATATTTCCATTGGGGTCCTGTACTACTACCCCATCCCTTTGCTCATGAGGGATGGTAACGACTCAGTGCTTGTGAAAAATCTTTAATGCGCCGAGCGTGGGCGCGAACCCGGGCCTTCTGGGTGGAAGTCCGAGACGCTAGTCACTACACCAAGCGAGCCGCTTATATAGCAACGCATGGAGACCCCCTGGTACCTCACCCCTTCCACCGCTCTACTATGAGGTGACAGAGATGGCACAGGAAGCAGATATCTCTTTTTATACCATTAATATACTCTTCAGGATATAAGGACGTATTTTTTTGTTACTATATTTTGGTTATTAATTAGACGATGTTATGTAGTTTAGAAAGGATCTTTAGAAATTAAACGGGTCAAAACTAACTATTATGCCTCTGACTTCAACAGATCCTATCTAAGCTGTATATGATCGACAAGTGATAGCCAGAATGTAGTGTCTAAACGCGTCATAATCTTAAAGGGGTTAACATTATATTTTACTAATAGGGTATGGAATTATGTTATTGTCAATGTGAGGCAGAAGTTATCACTTTCAGTTTTAGGACGCATAATTGTCAAGGCTGGAAATTGTGGCAATAGCCTAAACGGAAAACACGATGCGGAAATGTACTTGAGCCAATCAGGTCCAGAGCGATATCTCTATTCGTCTAAAGAAGGTATCACACGAGAGCTTTTATAGTCAACATTCGATGATCAACATTTTTCTGGCAACTTTCTGGAGGATTTTGCCCTGGTATCGGAAACTAAACTAATGGTAGATGAGTTTAGGTGACCAAAATATATTAAATGTTGCCCACCTAAAATACCAGACCGGTGTTGAGGGAAAAAGCGCTCGTGTGATACCGGCTTGACTGGTAGAGTGCTTGCCTGTTGTGCGAGGAGACCCGGGTTCAATTCCCGGCCTTGAATAGCTCCTCGTGCAAGATTTTTCGGAGGCAAATTGCCACATCTAACGAAGTTCAGCTGCTTTGGTAACATTGGCAAAAGTAGAGAAAAAATATTTGTGTTTATGTAACAAGCGGGTTTCACTCCCGTCTCATTATTTCATGATTTGCTGGCTATTATTAGACGATTTTACTGAGTTTCTGAAGGACTTCTAGGAAGCAAAGGGGTAAAGCATTTCTCAATTAACCGTCTGAAATGCTTTCCTAAACTGACTCAAATCGTCTAATGATAGGCTACCCATAACAACAGCAATACAGGAATAACGAAGGGGTCATACATTCCACAACATTTCCTATACCCTGTTCCAAATGAGTGGACCAAATCTCTTGAACATTAACCTCTATAACTCACAAACGACTAGACTAGAGTAATCGAGCTAATATTTCTACCATTTGGGAAGAATCAGCCAGGGAATAGGTGTGGATATTTACCGCCCTCTTGCTCTAGCCGTTTCTGTGTTTTGGAGGTTAGGGTTCAGGATTTCTGGCCAACCTATTTGGAACACGGTGTAGTTATGGGTTAGGAGGGTACTTTATCCAATGGCTTATTCCTCTGTGGTTAAGGGAGCCCAACTCGCTTGTTTTCTCTTTCTCTCCCTCTCTCTTTGGCTTGTATCCATTCGGCCCAATTTAGCCTACTGTTTTAAGATGTTTACCCCATCCAGGTGTCAATATTTTCCTGGCGAGCGGTAGCGAGCCAGCATATATATATTTTTGTTTTGACAGCAAGCTAAATTTGTACATTTTTCGCTAGAAAAATGTCTCGGGCGAAGCTGGATTTCTCCATACGTACAATGCTGGCTCGTTATCGCTCGCCAGGAAGAAATCGACACCTGGATGGGGATAAACGTCTTAAAACAGTTGGCTGAATGGGGCCGAATGGATACAAGCCAGAGAAAGAGAGACAAGGAGAGAAACATTAAAAAAAAACGGTTGTCGTGAATCCTAGCTGGTATATATACTGTAGTTTGAATTTCCCGGGTTCACGACAGCTGGTTCCTTTTTGTTTATACGCATTACTTTATTTATCTTTGTGGATAAATATTACTGTGGTTGCACCAATTATATCTTAATTTATTTTCCCTTATTATTTATTCACGGGGGACAATATAGAACCCTTAAATATATTTTATATTGTTACGATAAAAGGGAATCTCGGTACACTTCACACAGAGACTTCGTCCCGCTCACAACAAACCACCAGTTGCTGCCACATAACAACAGAACTTCCCTGATATTCACCTACTAACATGTCTATCATCTAATCTACACTCTTTGCATCACAGCTAAGTTCCTTTAATACTAGAAGTACTTCATAGATATTACTGGGACTACCACAGATAACCTACACATACATGTTTACAAGTAAGTCAAACGCCGACCCGGTATAATTTTTATAGCCTAGGCCAATTCATCTTCCCAGGTCTTAACATTTCATTTATATCCGTTTCTCCTCTACCCCCTAGGAATAATAAACAGGATATAATTGGTGCCGTGTGACCAGGATACTGGGCCATCTGTTATATATTGATAAGAATTGGGGGGGGTATTAGGCCTGACTTGTCTGCCTTTGTGTAGAGCTGGGCGATCCAGTGGACAAATGCCGAGGGGCGCACCGGGGAAAGCTGCAAGGGCAGGGGGCGTTGGCCAAGAGTTTGTACCATCGTCCGGTCATTACCCTGTGCCTTTGAGAAAGGTGGCCCTCTTCTGCCATTCTTATGTATGGGATTTTCCGCTGGATCGTCCAGTGCAGTGCCCTGCTTTTTTTGTTAAGCAGTTCTATAGACCAGGGGCAAAGGTGGACACTGTCAGGCAGACCTCAGCCTGGGTTAGATGTGCCAGGGAGCCGGAAGGTGTTAGATAGGCTACTGGACAGAGCGTGTGCCTTCTTTGAGGAGAAGGACAGGGCCGAGGAGGAGCAGTCGACACAATAGGCTAGATCTCAAGACTAGGACGACGGCTGCGGCTGTTCCTCCTTCAGAGGAGTCTTGATCCTTCTTTCTTTTTCTTTGTAATTTGTTAAAATTTAATAGAGCCTAGCCTAGTAAAGTAAATATTGTAAAGTAGAGTAATATGACATAGGGTAAAATTTCCTTTTCTTTGATCATTTGTAAACTCACGAGCACGCGATCTGCATGCTTCAATTTGTTTGGTTGCTGTTGTCATCAATGTAAGTAGGTTAGCCTAAGCTTAGAATAGATTAGAATAGGTTAGCCTACAGTGACGATTAGTATTGTTGTTCCTTAAGCTTTGGTTACTGTAAATATTTAAGAATGGAGGAGAAAATAAAGTCATTGCGGCGGTTCAGGGCCGCCAAGAAGGGAGGGATTACTAAGCTTACCTCTAATCTGTCTGAATTTATTGAACATGCTGCTACACTGCATGATGTAAGGGGTGTGAAAATCACTGTAGAAAAGGCCCTAGCTGATATCGAGTCGTATAACGTAGAGTTGTATAGCTTATATTCAGATGATCAGTTAGAGGAGGAGATGGTGAAAGATATGCAGTATGTTAATCAAGTAAACAGTCAGTTAGCGTTTAGATAGTGCTCTACAGACAACCACTACTGGTAGATCTCATGATAGTGCAGCAAGTAGGAAACAGAAGGGTATTAAGCTACCCTCCCTGAAGTTGCCAGTTTTGATGGGGATCCAACACAGTGGGTGGGTTTCTGGGAGCTCTTTGATTGTAGTGTCCACTCCCAAACAGACTTAACTGACATTCAGAAATTTACGTATCTAAAGGGGTGAGGCTCTACAAATTGTTAGTGGATTTAGTTTGGTCGCTGCAAGTTATGAACCAGCGGTCACTATACTGAAAAACAGATATGGTCAAAAGGATCGCATCAAAGCAGCTCACATAGCGAAACTGTGTAATCTCCCGCATCCTAGCCAGGAGGTCAGTACTCTGAAAGATTTCTCCGCGTCATTTGAGTGTGCGTTAGAGTCATTACGCTCTATGGATGTAACAGTAAGTGAAATGTGTGCAGTACTGTTGCATAATAAACTTCCTAGTGCACTCTCTGACGTGATTAAGCGTGAATTAAAAGACAACTGGCTGGATGTGGATGAATATGTTCGTGTGTTTAAGACTGAAGTGTGCAATCTAGAAAGTAGACATAATCCACTAGAACGATTGGGGCGACCGCCACAGCAGCATATGATGTGCATCAGAAACCCGATACCAAGCAGAAGTATGGATGTAAGTTGTGTTTAAAGACAGGACATTTTTGGGCAAAGTGTGCAAAATACAAGAACAGTCCCGCCAAGGCCAATAGAGCAAGGCAGTTGAAATTGTGCGTCGGGTGCCTGTCGTCAGAACATGGCAGCCAGGGGTGTACTAACCCTAAAATTAGGCCGTGCCGATTCTGCCAACAGAAACATTTTAATTATTTGTGTCCGACGCCACGCCTTGAACAAACTGGACAACCAGCAGCCCCTGAACCAACAGTGACCATGGCTGTGGCTTCGGGCCATAATGCAGTGTTGTTGCCTACCATTCAGATTCCCTTGACTGACAGAAACGGTCATACCAGTAAAGTAAGAGCTTTGTTGGACCAATGTTCGCAGCGTACCTTCATCTTGCGCTCTGCTTTATCGCAGCTTGATTACGTTGGGGTCAGTAAGGAACAGCTAAGGCTCCAGGGATTTACTGGCTCACTGGCTAGTACTGAGTATGAAATAGTAGAGTTAACCTATCATCACTGAAGAAGGGTGCGTAAAGTGAGAGCCGTTGTGGTGGAGGAGTTACCAGTATACAAACCAGGAAGAGGATTAGAGATGGAGGTAAATGCTATCATGGCTCGGGGTTACAAATTAGCCGATCCAGGTATCACTGATGGAGATATGATAGGGTTACTGATTGGGGCTGACTTTTATTACCACTTTGTACATTCAGGCTATGTCAGAGAAGGAAGTATAGTTATGTTACCCACAATTTATGGTTATGCACTGAGTGGCACTTATCAGTCAGATATAGAAGAGACCCATGTAGAGTTAGTCACTGTTCTTAAGTTAGCAGTAGACCCTTTAGTGGAGATACAGGAAGATATTGGCAGGAATTCTCCAGAATTAAAGGATCTGACAGCTCTATGGGACTTGGACCATATTGGTATAAGTCCTAATGAGACTGGTAAGGGTGGGGAGAATCTCTTAAATAGATTTTCTGAAACGGTACAGTATTTCGAAGCACAAGGACAGTATATAGTGGAACTGCCGTGGAGAGATAACATAGATAAATTACCTGATAACTTTAAGTTAGCCCTGGGCAGAATGAGAGGCTTGCAGCGTAAATTTATGAAAGATCCCAACTACTGTCAACAGTATACAAAAGTTCTGGATAATCAGATAGAAAGGGGGTTTATTGAAAGGATAGAAAACAGGAATCAAGCTGGTCATCCCATTCACTACTTAGCTCACCATGGTATTACCAAGGATAGTGTTACTACGCCTGTATGAATAGTGTTTGACTGTTCGGCTAGGATGGACGAGAAGGCGTTCAGTCTGAATGACTGTCTCCATACAGATCCATCGCTAGTGGCTGACCTCACCCAGGTACTTCTACGCTTTAGATGCCATCAATTTGCCTGGGTGAGTGATATTGAGAAAGCATTTCTCATGGTGGGGTTGAGTGAGAAGGATAGGGATGCTACTAGGTTTCTGTGGCCCGTTGATCCCATGGATGTTGCAAGTCCTTACCTTGTCTACCGGTTCCGTGCAGTTCTGTTCGGGGCCACCTGTTCCCAGTTCCTCCTTAATGCTACCATTCAAAAACACCTGTCTATGATACAGGAGAACAGTGAAATAGTTAATAAGCTAAAAAGGGGGTTGTATATTGATAACTTACAGGGGACTGGTGATGATGTAAGTGATTTGCAACAACAATGTTGGGATGCCCGTAGAATATTTTCCAGCGCTAACCTGTCTTTACGTGAGTGGGTCACAAATAATGAGAGTTTGCGGGAACTGTTGCACCTGAAGGGTATAGCTTCCGCCAAACAAGACGGGGTTAAGGTACTAGGCGTTGAGTGGCTAACTGATAAGGATATGTTACAGGTTAATTGCCGCGGAAGTAGCCCTGCATTGGTTACAAAACGCGAGGCTCTAAGTCTAACCGCGAGTGAGTTCGATCCTCTAGGAGTGTTGCTACCGGTAACCATCCGGGCGCGGAGGTTCGTACAGGACTTGTGGAGATTAGAGTGTGGGTGGGATGTACCCATTCCAGATGACATGAGAGCTAACTGGCAGGGTATTGATGACAATATGATAAATAGTACAGGTATCATGTTTCCCCGTCAGGTCACTAATTCTAAGAGGGTTACGCTGCACCTATTTAGTGACGCTAGCTCAGTAGCATATGGTGTAGCGGCCTATGCGGTTGGTGATGAGGTGAGTAGGTTAGTAATGGCCAAAGCTAAGGTGGCGCCTATTAAGTCCCTCACCATACCTAAGATGGAGTTGACTGCTGTTCTTCTCTCAGCTCGTCTCGCATGTAATATATGTGAGGCCTACGCGGACGAGCTGATTATAGAGAATGTATACCTCTGGTCGGACAGCCAGATAACCCTATGCTGGTTGTCTATTAAAAAGATTTTGCCTATATATGTTCAAAATAGAGTTGATGAGATAAAGTCATTAGTCCCCGGCGCTCATTTTCGTTATGTGTCCACAGAGGACAACCCCAGTGATTTAGTCACCAGAGGGATTTCATATGTGTCCTTAGTAGCTTCTTCGCTTTGGTGGGGAGGGCCCACATGGCTACCTCACCAAATGCTATGACCTGATCATGGCCCAATAGGGGGCTCAATAGGAGGGGACACCACTGTGGGTTGTAACTCGAGTCAAGATGGAACCCTGTCATTGCCGGTACCGGTTGCCCCTACTGCCATATTGAATTGGGACTGGTAAGGCTCATATATGAAGTCATGGCATGTAATGGCATGGGTCTTTAGGTTTATTAGGACTCTTAAAGAGAAGACACAAGGGAACTATCAGGCAAAACCGGCATATTTGACGGTGCCGGAATTAAGAGCAGCAGAGTCAGCCATGATTAAGGTAGCTCAGAGAGAAGCTTACTCTGAGGAACACCACTATTTGTCAATAGGACAGGGCACACCAAGCAATATAGTGAAGCAGTTAGGCCTCTATATGAAGGGAGGCATGATACGCTGTAGAGGTAGGCTACACTTGTCAGCTTTACAGGATAGCGCCAAGTACCCTATCCTTATCCCTAATAAACATCGTATAGCCACTCTCCTTAGTAATTACTGCCACAAAGTGTGTAACCATAGTGGTGTTAGTTGTGTTGTAAATTACATAAGGCAAAGATGGTGGATCCCCAAGATTAGACAGGTAGTAAAGAAAGCCTTGAGGGGATGTATCATCTGCAAGAGATTGCAAGGTACATCATACCGTGCTGTACAGGCCCCTCCATTGCCGGAGTTTAGGGTTCAGGAAGTGAGTCCTTTCCAGGTAACGGGGGTTGACTACACAGGTGCCTTGCCAGTAAAAGAGAAGGGGGGTACTGTAAGTAAACTATATGTAGTCTTATTCACCTGTGCAGTTACTAGAGCGGTCCATGTAGAGACGGTGTCTAACCTCTCCTGCGAATAATTTTTGCATGCGTTCCGTAGGTTTAGTAGCAGGAGGGGTTACCCTGAGATTATGATGAGTGATAATGCCACCACATTTGTTAGCGGAGCCAGTACATTACGGGAGTTGATAGATGATGCAAGGTTAAAAGGTACTCTAGCGGAATTCAAGTGCAAGTGGCGGTTTATACCGGCCAGGGCGCCATGGTTCGGTGCCATATGCGAACAACTTTCGTTCCATACAACTTTTCGATCGGAGGCCTCCTTCTGCCCCAAACGGGCATTTTTCCGATTTCGCACCCATTTTCTCCGTCCCTTTCACCCTGGGGACCCCTCTATGACCTGACCCAGGTCAATTGACACCCGCGTGCAAAGTTTCAGCTCCCCAGGTCCAAAACTGCGGCCGCCTATAAAGAACAGACAGACAGACAACCGTAAATATTATATAGATGGACGGACTAGGCCGGAAATTGGTATTAGTTTATGACCAACCAGTTACGGGCCATATTGATGATTATCAGTGTTTTATCACTTTCATGAACGATACTTTGTTGGTGTAGGCTACATGTAATTTCCGTCGCAAAATCACTATAAAGTGAAATACGAGAAATTGTTGGATTGTTCACCCATAACACAGGGAACGTGAGCTGGGTTTAGACCGTCGCGAACCCATAAACAGGAAACGTGAGCTGGGTTTAGACCGTTGCGCACCCATAAACAGGGAACGTGAGCTGGGTTTAGACCGTCAGCAAGACGGGTTAGTTTTCGGTTAGGTTAGGTTAGGTTAAGTTAGGTTAGGTTAGGCTAATGTTGAAAATACTAAAATGCGCCAGTCCTCGGTATTAAACAACACTGTATATCAAAGACAAATTAAAAACAACAAATTACCTGAAAAACTCATAACTGGTTGGTGATAAACTTTTACCCGGAAATTTTATGCTAAGGGGCTTGGATTTTGTTTACATGTCATCTTTTGATCATATTAGTGGTTGGTGGTAGCCTAATAGGCTAGTATCTGGTAAATTCAAAGTGGCTAATGTTATCTTGAAGGTTACGTAAGGCTAGGCCAATAATATGATATCTTCTTGTCATTAGGCCTATGTCATACGATAGGCTATAAATGAGATAGGTCTAGTAAATTATTCAGACTTGGGCCTTCCATTTTTTTTTTTTGTTTTTTTTTTTTCCCTCTTAGGCTAACTCTTTCATTGCGGGGGTTTAGGCCTTGATTCTCAACTCGAGGCGACCGTCATATGATGGGAGACAGAACATTGGCCACTTTTGCGGTGCCCGTCATATGACTGGTGCTATTTTGAGGCCATTATGAGCGATGAGAGAGACAGAGCGTTGCAGGGACGACAGGCGGCCTTGGTTCGCTCGCCACGGCTCCGTGGTCGGCACTTGGGTGTACCGTATGGCTCCCTCACCTTTTACACCTCTCAAACAAGGAAAAAAACGGCAAAATAGCTAATTTTCGTCTATTTTCCCCTTCGGTTGCACGATCGTTGCAAGACAACCCGGTGTCGTACAAGGATGATTCAGATGTCATTGGAAAGCTCTATCATCGCCCTTTCACTGTTATATAATTTTATTGCGCTCTGGCTCTTGCTTATGCATGAAAAGAGTCTGGAATGAAGCTCATTTTCGGTAAATATACCCGCCAGGCGCTACCATGATACACCCCCATCCCCCCGCTGGTTGAGAGTTAATTGAGCTTCATTCCCTGTACATTGTCATGCATATACAAGAGCCAGAACGTAATACAATGATATTTCATGAACGTACAGTAGTAATTGAGCTTTCCAATGACACCTGAATCATCTCTGTACGACGTATGTTGTTTTGCAAAGTTCTGCCGAAATCGCAAATAAATTGCTGTTTTCGCTCTGTGTAACGCTGCAGTGAGCTCAGAGAGGGCTGAAAGGTGACCTACATCAGTGCCGGCCCAGACAGTGGTAGGCGACGGATTAATCCGTCCTGCGCTGCCTGTATCGGCTTGCCTCTCTCCCAGGATGCGGTACATACTAAGCTGATTTCAGTGCCCGTCTGGTGATGGGACCCATCAGGAAAGGGTTAAAACTTGGTATCATTGAAGGGAGCCATTCGCTGCTATTCACACTCTTAGTGACTGCTATTACGGGGATGGATGTAGAGTTCGGGCATACGGTCGTCATTATTTACATAGGGCGATCACCGCGGTCGCACTTATGTTCCCGTCTATTTCGATGCTATTTTTTCTGCTATTTGCCCCCTGTCATTACTACATGAATACTAGGTTAGGTTAGGTTAGGTTAAAATAGACGGAAACATGATGGGAAAGGTCCGATGCCACTACGTGTAATGTAAACAAAGATGGCGGTACGCCCGCTCACTACATCCTACCCCTATTACGTTCTAGTTTGAATGTTATTGGGTTGAAAACCTTCGACCCCCCAGGACTATGTCATCATCACGTACACATATATTGCCAGCAGGGGGCAAATAACCTCTGTCTATTGCATAATTTCCTATAAAAAACTGTCAAATTAGACGTGACAGGCATGGTAATATCGGTGCGAAAATCTCCTTCAATACTATCAAACACCTTTCCAGATTATACAAAATGGCTGGGAATTATATTATATTTGACAGCTGTGAGACCCATTGATTTTTGTGTGGCCTACTGAATTGTCATATCACATATTACTAGAGACAGGAAGTTTTGGCACTAAAAACACTAGAATAGGCAGGCAAAAAGGCATTTATAAATGATAAAAAAGGCAAAAAAAAAAAGGGCATTTATTGATGAAAAGGGCATTAAAAAGTCATTTATTTTCTGTATGAGTATATAGTGAAAATGCTAAAATCAAGCTATAATAGGGTAAAAAGGGTAAAAATGACCAAAGTAACGTTGTCATTGATACACTTTCTACATTTTTCCTGATTGCACATAATTACAAGCATTTTTTTCAAATTGTCAGGCGCTAAATTGTGCCGTCTGTCGGAGGGAGGCCAACTTGGGCCAGGTTGCCATCTGGCGGCACCAACAAGCACCAATAGTTTACACTGAAAAGCACAAACAAAAAGGTAAACAAGGCATTATAGTGATGAAATCGCCAAAAAAGGCACTTATGGCATTTATGGCAAAATCCGGTCTTTACATATTACATTGGTATATACAATACAGTATGTCCGTACTGTCGTAAATGTCTTATAATGGAAATACAGTATATATTACGATAAATATACAGTATTCTCCAAAGAGATCTAGATACACTACACGAATGGGCAGTAAATTGGCAGATGAAGTTCAATGTAGATAAATTCCAGTCTAGTACCGTCATATGGCCAAGGAGTTTTATCCCATTATTTTTGTCTCTTCTCTTTTAAGCTTGTTTTCCTTGCTTGCTCTCTTGTCCTGTATTATTGACTTCTCGTCTTTAGTTAGACGCGACCGTCTTTAAGTCTTCCTTGTATCCTCTGCTTTTCACCTATCATTCTTGGCTCTCTTCATCCTTTCTCCTCTTATATCTTTACCTTGCCTTCGTCCTTTTCTCCAATCTTTATTGACTTATGCCGGTATTTATTCTTTTCCAGGCGAGACTTCTACAAATTCCTAGGCATACCCCATGACACCAGTGTGAACCAAATAAAAAAGGGTTACCGACAGCTGGCCAAGGAGTATCACCCGGACAAGAACCAGGATGACCTCGAGGCTGAGGACAAATTCAAGGACCTGGGGGCAGCTTATGAGGTCTTGGTGGACGAGGAGAAACGACAGAAATATGACAGGTACAAAAACTGATTGGATTATTTTGTATTGTATGGGCGGGCTTGTGGCTTTGGCTCCGCTACATGTCTGCCTGCCGAGATCGGAGCCTCTCCGGGTGGTCGGGGGCCGGGGGAGTGCTGGAGCGACCTTGGTGACCCTGGTCTCGGGGTAGTCTCCTGGGTGACCTAGATGTGTGTGAATTTTGTGTTTTGTCTGTGTTCACTGTTTTGTTTTGTTTTGTGTTTTCCTGTTCTTGCTCTGTCTTGAGTCGGCCACCCCTAAGAAGAAAAAAAAAAATATATATATACCGTATATATATATATAAAATAGAGGAAAATAAAACAAAAAATAAAATAGGAAAAGTGGGGATTGGGCCTGAGCATATAGATAGATAGATAGATAGAATGTAATCAGGCCCATTCCCCATTTTTCCTTTTTTTCTGGAGGTGGCCAACTCGAGACAGAGCCCGAATAGGGACAACACAACAGAAAACAGTGAACACACAAAAACAAAATACAAATTCACACACATCTAGGTCACCAAGGAGAAGACCCAGAGACCAGGGATCACCAAGGTCCCTCCAGCACTCCCCCGGCACCCGACCAACCGGAGAGGTTCCGGTCTCAGCAGGCATACATGCAGCGAGCCGAAACAGCAAACCCGCCCACCACACTTACAGGCACACCCTTCATATATATACTGGCTCCCGTGACCCCTTCGCCCAAATGACCACTTGTTCACTCATCTATTCACAAGCATTCTCCATTCATTCCTGTTTATTTTGTTTATAATATATTTTTTCAATTTAGTAAATTGCCAGTATAGGGAATGTTTTTAGTTTTAATGATGGTTGAAATGTGAGCATTACTTTAAGTTTATTTTTGTCATAAGGTTGCTACAAGGGCTGTTGGAGCCGTTTTTATATTTTGTCATGCCCTGATACCGGTATATCAGGGCAACCACCTTCGCTCAGCAATTGAACAGGGAGTGCATGGGGTTAAAAAAAACGCATCATAATTAGGTACCGGTAACTGAAAAGGCTTGTTGGGGAGCCTTTCTTAAGCTACCGGTACTGTGTACAGTATACAGAATCTGGTAAGAGTTGTGTTAGCGGGCGTACCGGTACCGTCCGCTTTATTTACATATTCGCACGCTCGCAGTTACATTCGTGCCTAATTTGACTGCTGTTATTTGCCCCTACTGGTAATATATATGATGATGACAATAAGCCATGGGCTGCCCCCTCAACCCATTCTTGTATCACACGGTCGTGAGATACAGTAATGGGTTGAGCGGGGCTTTGCCCCGCTCACCCCCCATGACTTATTGTCATCATCATATAAATTACCAGCAGGGGCAAATAACAGCAGTCAAATTAGACGCGAATGTAATTGCGAGCTTGTGACTATGTAAACAAAGCGGGCGGTACGCTCGCTAACACACCTCTTACCCAGAATCTTTTTGTTATATTAGTTTGTTGTCATGATAGGGTAAATGGTCAAAGGTACGAAGGGTGATAGACCAATAAAGAAAGCCTATTACCATGTCCAGGCCAATGAGTATAACCTGGACAAGAACAAGGACGACCCCAAGGATAAGGATATATAAGGGCCTTAGGGCGGTCTACGAGGAGTTGGTGGACAAGGACAAGAGACAGTAATACAACCGATGCTATCTTCATAGTCAGGCAGCTACAGGAAAGATACTTACTAAAAGGCAGGGATCTTTACTTTGTGTTTGTAGACCTGGAGAAGTCCTTTGACAGGGTGCCTAGAGATGTTGTGCAATGGGCTATGAGGAAATTTGGTGTGGAAGAGTTGCTGGTGCATGTGATAATGAACATGTATGAGGATTCGCGAACTGCGGTAAGGGTGAAAGGTGTACTGAGTGAGGAGTTCACAGTCCGTGTTGGAGTTCATCAGGGTTCAGTGTTAAGCCCCCTCCTCTTTATTATGGTCCTGGAGGCACTGTCTAGAGATTTTAGATTCGGACTCCCGTGGGAACTGTTTTATACAGACGATTTAGTCCTAATAGCTGACAATATGCAAGATGCTGAGGCCAAATTCAGAAGATGGAGAGAGGGCATGGCGAGCAAGGGTTTAAGAGTCAATATTAACAAAACCAAGGTTATGCATTGTAGATTGAAACGAGGCAATGTGGAAAAGAGCGGTGCATACCCATGTGCAGTGTGTGGAAAGGGTGTGGGCGCTAACTCGATTCGGTATAGCATCTGTCGATGTTAGGTGTACCATGGGAGTAAGCGCTGTAGTAGAATAAAAGGACCCCTGCTGAAGGATAAGTCAGAAATCAAGAAATTTGAGTGCGTAGTGTGCAAGGGCAAGCTTGTGTTAAATGATGATCCTGTGGCTGTGAATTTTGGAAATGAGTCATTGGAGCTGTTGGACAAGGTTTGTTACCTTGGAGATATCATCTCTGCCGGTAGTGAGGCCGAGGCTGCTACTGTCGCTAGAATTGGATATGGCTGGGGGAAGTTCAGAGAACTGCTGCCAATTCTGACCATGAAAAGAATGCCTTTCCCCCTGAAGGGAAAGGTGTATGCCTCATGTGTTAGAAGTGCAATGATGTATGTCTCAGAAACATGGGCCGTTAAAGTAGAGGATGTCAACAGATTGGAACGTAATGAGATAAGAATGGTGAGATGGATGTGTGGGGCCAAGCTGCAGGATATAATAACAAATGATGAGTGAAGAGACGTTTAGGTATAAAGAGTATTAGCGAGGAGATGCGTACAAAGTTGTTGTTGTCGTTCCCTAAGCTGCCTGGCCGAAAAATCCCGAGTCCCTAAGGAAGGCCATGGCTACGGTCGGGTTTTCTCACAGAGCTCTCAAGGAGTGTAAATTTTGTTGTTGGCATTAGTGATTGTGTGTAATGCAGTCTTCTATGATGTGTTTAATGGTATGGGGTGCTGTGTTACATCCTGGGCAGGTGTCGACGACGGAGTCATCCAGTCTCTTCTGATAGCTCAGAAGAGCTGGATGGTGCCCGCATCTCAGCCTGGCCAGGTGGACTCTGTCCTCGCGAGAAAGGGAGGATTCAGAATTATGGATTTCGGGAGGTCGTGCCTGCAACTGTGTGTTGTCTATGAGTGATTGGATGGAGCGGCGAGAGATATGAGTGGATGTGCTTCTGGAAGCTGGTTTGGGGTGGACAGGGAGGGAGAGAAGACAGTATTTGTGTGTAATACCGTGTGCTGGGTGTTGTTTTGATATTTCTTGGTGTCTGTGGGTGTGTTGCCATGTAGTGTAGTGGGTGGTGTTAGTTTGTGGAGGCTGCAGCCAGGAATTGAGTGCCTCTCATGTCCAGATGGTCTTTGACTTTGAGGACTTTGGTTTCTTGATGTAGGTGTAGTAGCTGTGCAGCCTGTGATGATTTTTAGGGCTTTATTTTGAATAGTCTGTAAGGTCTTCTGATGTGTTTCAGTTAGGTTAGCAGCCAAGACAGGGCTTGCATATTCCATCACTGATCTTATGTATTGTTGTTGTTATTGTTGTTGTTGTTGTTGTTCCTCCCCAAGCTGCCTGGCCGAACGGCCCCAAGGCCCTGAGCAAGGCCAAGGCCATAACCGAGCGCCCCCACAGAACCCTCCCTGCCGACCACAATAAAGCCTGGGCGACCGAAGCCACTCCATGGCGGGGAGCTGAGGAGGGTGCGGAAACGCCCGGGAAACCAAAGCCCCACCCAGGGCCCTGTGCCCCTCACCAATTATGAAGAGAAAGTTGAGGGGCAAACGAAAAATGTGACGCTTTGGCTTCCAATCTTGGTAGATTGGGAGGTCAATCCACGGAAGAGACGCAGTCACTTGAGATCTAGAAAATATGTAAGTAAAAGGAACAGTCAGAGTAAGCTATGGGTATGGCAGAGATCGCTCAGTTCTCACTCTGATAGACCAGCCCATCACCACTATTGTTTGTAAACTCTGTTGGTGGTTTCTTTGTTGTCCAAATTTTGTGTGGGCAAGTGACCTGAGATCGTTAAGTCTGAGCGTCAGTTTATTTTTCACGTTTGTGGTATGCTGTTTGAATGTCATTAGAGTATCATATGTTACTCCTAGGATTTTGGGTGAGTGTGTGTGTGTGTGTGTTAGGGGTGTGTTGTTTATGGTGAGTTGCAGGGTGTATGTGTGTTCTGCTGTCCAGCTTGTGAGGAGGGTTGTGGTGGATTTGGCTGGGGCTAAATTGAGTCTGTTTGTAGTGCACCAGTCATGTAATATGTTGAGATAGGGTTGAAGGAGAAATGTTGCTGTGTCTGGGTTTTGGTGTGCATGTGAGTGTTATGCCGTCTGCGTAGGAAGCTATGTTTATTTGGGGACGGATCCTTGCGGGACTCCGTTTGGGAAATTTCTGATGCTAGATGACTGACTGGCAAAAGATACAAGTGCACATCTGCAGGCTATGAAGTTGGCCAGACACCTTTTTGTGTTGTGCATGTTTGTGTCATAGATTTAGTTTGTTAGGTTGTGGCGGGGGATGGCATCGAAGGCTTTACTAATGTCGAGTGTGGCAAGTAGTGATCTGTGTGGTGGTCTGGCCGAGTTGATGCCGGCAAAAGCTCTTACTGTAAGGTCTGTAAGGAGAGTGTTTGTGGAGTGCAGTGGCCTGAAGCCATGTTGTTAGAGTTAGGGGTAGAGTGTGTGTGGTCAGTTGTAGTACAAGGTGTTCTATGACTTTGGAGAGGGTGCAAACGAGTGTGAGGAGGGTAGCGTAGGGTGTTTGTTGGGTTTGGGGAATGTAATGATGACACCATGCTTCCAGATGTCTGGTATTGTTATGTGAATAACTGTAGTTTGATATGTTTGTGAGTGCCTGTATGACTTGTGTTCCTAGGTGTCTGAGGTGTATGTTGCTTATGTTGTCTAGGCCACAGGCAGGTGAGTGCTTGAGATTGTTGATGATGTGCTTTGTCTGGTTGTCTGACATAGTCAGGGTCTGTGGGGAATTGTCTCCTATGTCGGATGACACATCGGTCGTCTTTATGGGGTTTTAGATGGCTGACATGAGAGAAGTGAGTGTTTGCTTGTTGTTTATATGAAGGAGTAGAGTCTGTTGTTGTGATTGCATCATGTGATTGTGTTGTGATGCTGTTTAGTGTTTTGTAGAGGTTTTTGGGGTCTGTTTTGTGATCAAGTGTTTGTAGGTAGTTATTCCAGTTTAGTGTTTGTTGTTCTTGTATTTTGTTGTTTATCTGTGTGATGAGTGCTTGGAGTTTTTGTGTGATGTCCTGTGTGTGGGGTGCTGGTGAGTGTTTGTGTGTCGTGTTGTCTGATGAGGTTTTGAATTTCTGGAGAGAAGTTTGGGTTGTGTCTTCTGTTACCTCTTGGAATGTGTTTCTTGTCAGCATTTTGGATAGTTGTTTTGAATGTGTGGACAGCATTGTTGATGTTAGTGATGGGTGCACTGTTCAGGATATCAAAGTGTTGTTCTGTCTCGTTTGTGAAAGCTTCCCAGTTGGCTCTTTTATAGTTGGTGTAAGTGTATCTGTGGCTAGCTGGGGTGAGTCTGGTTTTGGTGGTGATTAAGATCGGGAGGTGGTTGGAGCCTAAGGTTTTTACCAGCCTCCAGGATGTTGTGGGGGCGAGTTCTGGGGAGCAAAAGGTGATATCTGGAGATGATCTGTACAAGTAGACTGGGATGGTATGGGCATGTGGAGAGACTGGATGAAAAAAATTGGGTGAAAAGATGCAGATTTGTGATTGTGGAGGGGGGGGGCAAGAATAGGGACAACACAAAACACAACACAAAACAATGAACACAAAAAAACAAAATACAAATTCACACACATCTAGGTCACCCAGAAGAAGACTCAGAGACCAGGGTCACCAAGGTCCGTCCAGCACTCCCCCGGCCCCCAACCACCCGGAGAGGTTCCGATCTTGGCAGGCAGACATGCAGCGGAGCCAAAGCCACAATCCCGCCCTCCACACTTCCAGGTGCACCCTTCGTATAAATAGTCTCCCCGGGCCAGGCGCCTGATCGATTATTATCTAGTCCAACTTGCGCCCGACCCTTTCCCCCAAATGACCACGTGTTCACTCATCTATTCACAAGCATTCTCCATTCATTCCTGTTTATTACATATCGATCATTTATATTTTGTGACACCATTTTATGATTATTTTCATGTATAATCGAGTACTGGTAGCTCCAACTAGCAAACCTTGCTTCTATCCCTTGTGGAACATAGCATACAAGTTGTTGGTAAGAGTTGTGTTATCGGGCGTACCACTACCGACATACAGCATAACTCGACCTCTCTAAAACATTAACCTAACCAAACAACCTAACCTAACCTAACCTAACCTAGTACAGTCAGGCCTGCCAATACGCGAGTATATGGGCGACACGCGCCCTCGCGGAATTGATATTCGCGTATTGGAAATATAGCTTTAAATGGGAATAAATTAATAGGGGCGGCACGGCCTAAATTAGGCCTATTTAACACCGTTAATTGCCACAAAAGGTACATATATGTATACATAAAGATCCAAATCATAAGAAAATATAACAATAATAATAAACTCACCTTAAAATTAACAGTATGAAGGCTAGATATGAATGGTGGGGGCTCCGAGGCAGACCCCCTCCGAGGCAGGGCGAGTTCAGCTAAAGTGGCCCGGCCCCGTCCCCGGCCCCGTCCCCGGCACCATCATCGTCCGAAGAACTGTCCCTGTCACCAATCACTCTGTTGAGGGCCAGGCGCCTTTGCTCCACCTGAACCTCCCTCATAAAGCCACCAAAATCCTCTGGCACGTCATCTTGAGCACCCGAGGTTTGAAGGTTGTGGATCGTCAGGATCGTCTTGTGGTTCTTGGCGGCGGGCAAGGAATTTTGCCATCAGTGTTTGCCTTCTCTTGTTGATTTCTTCATGGTGTTTGTCAATATAGAAGAGGAATACACCGTCAACGTTCATCAGGACTTCTTGTTTTCTCATAGGGCACTCTTCCATTGACCGAAAGCTTTTCTTGAGTAGGTCAACCGCAGCCAAGATTTGGCTCAGTTTACATACAGGCAGCTCCATGTGTACAGCTCCATGCGCGGAATGGCGGGGCGGGCTAGCGTACTAGGCGGACTCCCCGGAATTGCCTCTATATCGGCTCCGGAAACGCATTTTAGAAGTTCACTTCACGTTTTAAAAATTTGGGTATGATTCGACCCCCCCCCTCGCGTATAAGGTGATTCGCGTATTGGAAGCTCGCGTATTGGCAAGCCTGACTGTATTCATGTAGTAATGAGAATACTAGGTTAGGTTAGGCTTTTTAGTAAGTATTTAGAGAGGATTTATGTTGTATGTCGGTAGTGGTACGCCCGATAACACAACTCTTCCCAAGTTGTTTATAATAATAGTGTATAATAGATGTACTGTACCCATTACCATACAGTACTGTAATGTATTTGGTGGTCAGAGGTATCAACGTACATCTGTCAAAAGTTTTTGCTCTTTTCAATTGACTATTCAACATACTGTAGGGGTATGGTACACATATTTTTGTTGCACAATATAATTATAAGATACTGTATGATCGGATACATAATGTGTAGAGACTATTTTAGGTGGCTATTTGTTCTTTCCAGGTGTGGTGAAGAGTGTGTGGCTAAGGAGGAAGGGTTCGGCGGCATGGACCCATTCGCCTCATTCTTCGGGGACTTCGGCTTTGGGTTCGGTGGAGGTGGAGGTGGAGGCAATCGGGTGCGCGAGGTACCCAGGGGCGGGAACGTCACCATGGATATGCTCGTGACACTAGAGGAACTATACGTCGGGAATTTTGTTGAGGTTAGTGAGATACATTTGTTTACTCTCTTGCTTCATGTTGTCTGCTTCCATAATTTCAACTTTGTATCTAGTAAATTATAAACAACTTTACACACGATTATCAAAGCTTTTGTACATACATACATTTATGTTTAAAGACCAAATCATCCACAGAGTGTGGTTTCAATCTCACATCCTTTATATTCAAGATGTATTTATATATTTTTCATAAAAAGAGAAAAATAATTGAAGTTATGCAAGCTTTTTTATTGTGATAGTACATTAGTTTGATGCAGACTAATTTAGAAATGGAGAGACTTTACTGGAAGAAAGAAGTAAATATTGTATAGTTAATTGGAGAGGTGGAGATAGTATACAGTACAGGATGTGGGGTGGTGAGCAGGACTAAAAATGTATGAAATGGTTGAGCTAAATCAGAAAAGAGCTAATACAGGTCTCCCTCGATTTATGATTGTGTTACGTTCCTGAAAACTCTATCTTAAATAGAAAATATTGTATAGCAAACCTTAAAATTAATGGGGTAAATGGGGATGTGTTCTCGGACCAGCCAAAACCCAAACCCAAACACATAAAAACCCTATAATGATATCATACATTGGGGCATCGGATAGTGAGGGAGGCTTGTACTAGCTTCAGTTTGGGGGCGGAAGGGGGAGCTGGGAGCGATAGGTTCCCAAAGGAGCATATGTTACTTTGGATATGCTTGTTACACTGGAGGCACTATGCTCTGTTCATTATAGGTAGAGCATTCTGGCCCCCAACCTCTCATGACTCAAAACACTACTTCAGTAACTTTGCTATTATTTCTACCATTTGGGAAGTGGGAATGGGTGAAAATTTGCCCTAGTCCTTTTTTAGTTATACGTGGTACCCGGTAATGGGTCCTGCTTTTGGCCTAGTTATAGAGTATGTGTAGTGGCCTATACTCTGTTTCTTTTCAACCGACGGTAAATTGCAAAGTTCCCATCAAGATCTATCAGTTATTTTGAAGATTTTGTAGTGAAATATGGTACTAATTATATAAACTCTATATGAAGCAGAGACATAGTACTGTAGTTTAATATTTGTCCATTAAGTATCGAGAAATTAGCTGCTAAGGGATTAAAATTTTCATCAGTTGAAAAGAAACATAGTATAGTTATCCTGTACAGTATTCTTTATTTTTATTAATTTCACCACAACACCAGACACCCCCAATGAAATTAATTAAAGTATATATGATCCACCGGGATTCGAACCTGGGTTATCACACACAGATTTTTGCCACCTTAACCATTACACCACCAGGACGGTTATAGGTTTATGCACACGCCTACGACTTATTATCCATTCTCGAATACTGGATATTAATCTAATCATGTTCATATTCCCAACCGCGCTATGGTAGCCTACTGTTTAAGTGAGAGGAAAGAATATTCATGGGGCACAGATCATATAGACCGGCCTCTCGACGAAATATCCCTGTACCTACTAATAATCTTTATTTTTATTAATTTCACCGCAACACCAGACACCCCCAATGAAATTAATTAAAGTATATATGATCCACCGGGATTCGAACCTGGGTTATCACACACAGATTTTTGCCACCTTAACCATTACACCACCAGGACGGTTAAAGGATTATGCACACGCCTACGACTTATTATCCATTCTCGAATACTGGATATTAATCTAATCATGTTCATATTCCCAACCACGCTATGGTAGCCTACTGTTTAACCTAACAAGTGCGCATGGGGGTAATTAGACACCTCTCCCTGTGCGCATGTATTTGAGGTGTTTCCGTCACTAAAATATTAATTTTACCATAAATAGCATTAATACTTATCCATACGCGCCTATTATGGGTTGATTATAAAGGTATTAACCTGAAACAACAATAAAACGAGTGAAAACAGAGTTTGGATGGTCAAAATCGGAGATATAGCCCGCGAGTTGTATAATGTATGGGTGAGGCAAGCTGCTTTCCCGCCAATTTCCCCCAAGGCCACTGAGACACAGTCGATCGATACTCTCTCTCTCTCTTGCACTCGTTTGCTATCAGTGATGACAACGCCCTGCTTGCAACTCGCTAATGTTAGCACGAAAATATACCTCAGAATAAGGGAATAACTGGGAAAATAGGTGATAACTGAAGGAGAGGAGGAAAGTGGGGAAGGAGGGGAGGTAGAGGACTGAGATTTTGCATGGCCCAGGGGCCAAAAAAAAAAAAAATATGTCGATGTCAAAAGTTTATTTATTTTTTCTCTGACTCTTAAGAGTCTTCCCGCAGTCCGCCGGGGGAACTCTTAAGAGTCTCCCTGCAGTTCCCGGGTTAAGTGAGAGGAAAGAATATTCATGGGGCACAGATCATATAGACCGTCCTCTCGACGAAATATCCCTGTACCTACTAATAATCTTTATTTTTATTAATTTCACCACAACACCAGACACCCCCAATGAAATTAATTAAAGTATATATGTGAGGTGAGGAATTTTGTTGATCTGAGAGCTATGTAATATGTGTTTGGTAATGCTCAAATGTTTATGCTTCCATAATTTTCAATTTTTATCTAGTAAAAAAAACAGACACTTTTTAGCGTGCAAGAATCAAAGCTTTTATATACCGGTACTATACTGTATATCATTAGATATAAGAATAGTTAGTTATCTATGACTTTGACCATGACTATAGTCCATTCATTATAGGTAGGCTAGACATTGTGACCTCTATCCTCTGTTGTTGTTGTTGTTCCCTAAGCTGCCTGGCCGAACAGCCACGAGTCCTTAAGGAAGGCCATGGCCACGGTCGGGCTTTCCCACAGAGCTCTCAAAGAGTATAAATTGTGTTGTTGGCGTAAGTGGTTGTGTGAAATGCAGTCTTCTATGATGTGTTTAATGGTATGGGGTGCTGTGTTACAACCCGGGCAGGTGTCAACGACGGTGTCGACTCTTCTGATAGATCAGAAGAGCTGGATGGTGTCCACATCTCAGCCTGGCCAGGTGGACTCTGTCCTCGCGAGGAAGGGAGGATTCAGAAGGATGAATTTCGGGAGGTCGTGCTTGCAGCTGCGTGTTGTCTATGAGTGAGTGGATGTAACTCAAAGTGGTCTGTAAATTTCCACACCTATTCCCTGGCTGTCTCTTCCCAAATGGTGAAAATAGTAGCTCAATAAATAATAGTACTCTAATTTTTTAGTGGCAGAAGTTAGAGGTCACAATTTCTGGCCTACCTATAACTAATGGACTATATATATTAACTGTAGTTTGATGCAAGCTAATTGACGCTACCAAGAATTCTTGGAGTTGCCGCCTGAGACACGTTGTTTTGTACTGTATGCGACCTGGGCCCTTTAAATGTCGACATCCCGCAGTTCTCCACCCTCCCTCCCTCTCCATCCATAATTCTTAATTACGTGTATAAGCTAGATATAGTACTTTCCATAGCTGACACATATTACAGTCATTGCATATTGATGCTAATTATATTTTAAAGTCACCAATAATATTAGATAACTATATTTATAATGTAAAACTTGCAAAATAAACAAACTAAAACTGGGACGATACAAGATAAATGCAAAAGAATTTATATGGAAAAAGGTATTTTCGCACTTTTTTGTTATGGTACTTAATCGTCCTTATAATTGTGCTTTTACAGTAGTAATTTTTTGCTACATATGGAAATTCCCACGACTACCATACTATATAAGCACTTAGTGTAATCCTCTATTATGTGGTAAAAACACACAGAATAGTAAGAAATTGTGATAAACTTTGTATAGCCTAGGTGTGGAGTCTTGTTGATGTCGACAGTCATAGCTCTGGCACTACTTCGGAAGCGTCCACCAGAGGTCTCAGGTGAATTCTTAGTAGGGTCAATTGGTGGGAAATTGTGTTCAGTTTAGTGAAGAGTAATTAGTGTGCAGTAGTTCTATCTATCTACTCAGGCACATTCCCCATTTATTTATTTATTTATTTATTTATTTTTCTATTTTGTTTTATATTATAGCTGGGGGTGGCCGACTTGAGACGAGCCCAAACTGGGATAAAGAAAAATAAATGAACACAAAAACATAATTCCTTTCTATCTCTAAGAGCAAGGTCAACACGAAGGCTATTGCAATGTTGAACGCCAGTACAACTGCATCAAAATAGTACGGGTGGGAAGGAGGGTTTCAGTTATTCAGGCTTAGTTTATACTTCACTCAGAGCAGAGATGGGAGGACAGTTTATTTTTTATTATACAATTACATTCATACTCAAAAATTTGCCCGCCTAATTTCATAATTTCATCCAGTACAAGTTGATATAATTTGGAGAAATTTAATAGGCCTTGTGATAATAGATAGGCCTAATGTAAATGATTATGCAAATGAGTAATCCTAGGCCGTAACTCACCATATGTATTCTAAAGGATCTGTAGTTAATGTGTTACCCAATATGCTGAAACTGGATACTGGTGTGCCTTATTACTATAGGTATATTTTCACTGCAAATATAGTCAACATTTGATTGTCTTGTAAGTTAATAATATCAACATTCTGGGTGTCTGACAACAATAGGAACATCTATGTATTTACTGTATCTATTGCAAGACACCTCAATGCTCAACTGTCATATTGCGCCCCTCCCCTCACCCACACTTTCTCTCGTATACCTCTCAACTCCATCCCTCTATCTCACTCTGTCTCTTCTTCTCTGTCCAAGGTGTTCCTCTGGAGCTGGAGTGTGTGAACATTCCAGCACATCCACACCAAATCTCTCATACTTCCTCATTAGTCTATCTTTCCATGTGACTCCACACTCACTTTTCAAATAACTCATTTATCCCCTCTCACTCTTGATTTATGTCTCCAACAATGTCCATGCTTCATTCTTGTACATCATTTTATATCCTTTCTATCCTTTGGTGTGGATGTTTCCCTTACTGCTTTCATTAATTTCATTGAAGGTGTTTGGTGATGTGGTGAAATTAATAAAAAAATAGATTACTGATACTTGATCTTTGATGTCAACCACACTGCAACACATGTGAACCATTTTTGCGTATGGGATGAGAATGTTTTTTTTTTTTTAAAGTCAATCATAGGATTATTAAATATGCCTCAAGCCACCTTATATTTTATTGAGATTTAACTTATAATTATTTGTCTTAATCCAATACTTTCCTTCCATGCCCCTATAGATGGTGCGCAACAAGCCAGTGGCACGTCCGTCGTCCGGAACAAGAAAATGTAACTGTCGACAGGAGATGGTGACCAGACAGCTGGGGCCGGGACGCTTCCAGATGACCCAGCAACAAGTCTGTGACAAGTGTCCTAATGTCAAGTGAGTTAATAGTAGTGTTATTGCATAGCCTTAAGCCGGTATCACACGAGAGCTTTTTCCCTCAACATTTATCCTCAATACTGGTCTGGCAGCTTGTGGGGTCAACTTTAAATAGTATTCTACCATCTAAATTAAACTTTTGTCACTCTAATTCCAATGCCAGTGCAAAATATCCAGGAATGTTGCCAGAATAATGTTGATCATAGCATGTTGACTATAAATGCCGTCATGTGATACCCCCTTGAGTCTCGGTAAACCTGGTATCACACCAGCAGCACTTTTTACCTCGACTTTTATCGGCAACCATGATCTGGCAGATTATGAGTTAAACTTTTAAGTAATTCTATCTATTGCCAGATGCTTTAATCCCAGCAGCGTGGTCATGAATGAATCGCCTCCATGCTCCTGTTTCATCAGTCATCCAATGCCCAACCTCCCACCCAACACCGCTATCATACATACACCTCTCGATTCCAACCTTCCACCCCATTCTCAGTCTGCCTCTCCCCCTTTGCCCTTCCACCTCAATCTCATACAGGTCTCCCTCGATTTATGATTGGGTTACGTTCCCGAAAACCCAATCTTAAATAGAAAAGTCATAACGAACCCTAAAATTAATGGGGTAAATAGGGATGCGTTCTCGGACAAGCCAAAACACAAACACCTAAAGACCTATAATAATAATATCGTAAATCGGTGCATCAGATAATGAGGGAGACTTGTATACTCTTTTAGTTATTCTCTCACTCACCATGTTAAGTGATTTTGGTAATTATATAGATGTCTATATCCTAGACTTGCTAATAGCCCAGAGTTTACAGGTGGTCAGTTAAGCACAAGTGTTGGGGTGGGAGAGAGTTAGTGGTGTGTGTAATTGAAGATGAGTGTAACATGATGACTAACATATGACTAGTTACTACAGTAGACCCTCGTTTATCCGGCATTCAGAACAACGGCACGAACCGCCCAGGCATTAATTAGGTATAAAATCAGAGAAAATGCGGCGAAAATGAATTCAAACCGGCCGCCATTTGCATCGTCGATCGCCGACAGACTCGGCGCCGTCTGCTTACTCTGTTTTTGTTAGAAGACATAGGCCTAGCCTATATATCTCCACAAAGAAATGACCTAACCTAGTTTAGATGTGACCTAACCTATGTTAGATGTATATAAGTCAGCAGAACTCACTGTTATCTCTTGTGTGGCTTTGTTTACTTGTATACCGAACGTTCTGCAACACACAAACTCACGCACACACATCAGCTGACTCCATACCGTGACCACGAGTACAAAAAAAAATTGGTCTCACTTAGGAAAAGACGATTGAGAGGTCAATTAATCAAATGCTTCAAGATGTTAAAGGGCTTTGATAACATTGATGCCGATTCACTGTTCACAATCAATAATAGTTCATCAACTCGAGGAAATGGGATGAAATTAAAAACCAGGAGGGCCAAACTCATTGTCACAAAGCATTTTTTCACCTACAGTGTAGTCATCGAGTAGAACAAATTGCCAGTCAAAGTGGTGCAATGTAATACAATTGATGCATTCAAAAGGAATCTAGACATTCATTTCGAGGAGGTTAGGGTAATATAAGGCAAAAGAAATAAAAGTTAAGTATCAGTAGTATGTATGTATGTATATATGTATATACTCAGGCACATACCCCATAGCTGGGGGTGACCGACTCGAGACAGAGCCACAACACAACACAAACAAATAAAACAAAAACAAAATACAAATTCACATACATCTAGGTTGCCCAGGAGAATACCAAGAGACCCAGGTCCATTTGGGTTCCCCAACAAAAGATTCCCAGGTCCTAGACCTCCCGAAGAGATTCCGGTCTTAGCAGGCAAACACACAGCGGAGCACACCACAATGCCCGCCCACCTCCAGGCATGACCCTTCATATACTGTATACCGGCTCCCCGGGCCAGACACCTGACAGACTATTATTAAAATACCACAGGAACGAAAATCCTGAGAGCGAAACCCCCACCCCAAACGAGACACAGGAAAGAAAATCCTGAGAGCGAAACCCCCACCCCCAGCGAGATCCCCGGCCCCTTTTCCATCCCCGATTTGGTCTCTCTCTCTCTCCCAATTCATTCCACATATTATACGTCTCTCAATCACAGTCTTCTAATATACAAACCACAATACTTTACTCACTGACATTCTTGATGTACCACCTAAGTATGTATTTAATTATGTAACCACCATACAGGCTATAATACTTTCATTGTGTAGGTTCGAGGCGATCTAAAAGACACCTTAGCTTCCATTCCACACCAAATCAGATCGTGATTACGTCAGCCCTGTATTTAGTTATATAACAATCATAGTCCCCCCCCCAATTCTAGCAATTCTATGTCTCTAACCTCCCGTTGTTTTATCCACTAACTATATATATTCCCAACCTTCGTAATACCACCTCCATTTCACTAGACAAAATACCTAGGAGTAATTCCGAGATTAATTATGAAATTACACTAGACAGCCCCATAACTCACTGAGATCCACATTGCTATTTTATTGATGTACCAACTCCCTAATGATAACATAATTTAGGGAACTTGTAAAAAGGGAAGACACCTATCTTCGTTCCCCCATTTTTAGCAGTTACTGTAGCAATACATAACCTCACGTTGCATTGTTCGTCTGTCAATTTGTGTCCCTTGCCAGTTCTTGTATTGATTTATGCCTGTTGATTTAGATAAGTTAATTACGAGTTATGTAACAACCTTTAACCACGACTCTATATACCGGATAACCCTATGCCAGTTATTGTATTGATTTAGGCCTGTTGAACCTACTGGACTGTATTATTAACTCTGTTGTTTCTGTGTGTGAGAGAGAGAGAGTTACATACAGTTACATATATACACAGACCTTGCGGCCCCTACTAGGCAGTTCAGACTTTATTCTAACAAAATTTGCTAGTAAGTGGAACGTACTGATAGCAAAGCAAAAACTTTTTCCCCACCCACCACTCCCTCCGCCCAAGGGTCGGCATGAAATATAGCTTGGAAAATAGGCCCCCAGTAGAATGAAACAAAATCTACCGGAATATTTATAATAAAGATCGAATTTGGAAAACAAAATAAGGGCTCTGAAAGCAAAGGAGAGAAGAAAGCTGGATGTGATGGAGATGAGCTGCTTGATGAATATGTGTGGAGTTACTTGTAGGGACAGATGAAGGAATGAAGATATACGTAGGAGAGTGGGGCAGCAGGAACATTTGTCGGCCAGAGTGGACAGAAGGGTGCTGAGCTGGTATGGACATGTTGAACGGATGGAAGATGAAAGGCTGAGAAAATATGTGACTCAGATACGAGGGGATGTAGATGGGTAGGAAGCCCTCCATTGAGAGAGAATGCGTTGGAAGATAGAAAAATGACTATACTGTAGATCGGGCAAGAGAAGTGGTAATAAATAGGAATTAATGGAGAATGCTTGTGAATAGATGAGTGATAACGCGGTCGTTTGGGAGAAGGGGTCGGGCGCCAATTGAACTAGATAATTGTTATGCCCTGATTTTATACAGGATTAACTTGGTATAGGTGAGTTCTGCAAGACTGGGTTATTGGATTTCTTGCAAAATACATAAAGAGAATCAACAGAGGACATAGATAATCTCGGATAAATGGTTTGTAATACAGCTTTATTATCAATAGCACTCAGTTAGAAGGTACGTAATATAATTCACACGAACAATAGATGTTGGAGTACTCAAGTAGGTTATTGGACTTATTACAATCTCCCAGCACTTATCGCGGATTTGGATAGAGACATACTTCCCACTTCCAACGTTCAGGCATTATTCTTCTGATCACATTGCTTTATGATACGTAGGGTACATGAATCACACAGGTTAGGTATTTCGCTTTGTTAACTCTCTCTGGTAATATGACTCTTAATCAAGAATGAAAGTATAAGTAATGTGGTTATTGCCCAAAAATTAACGTAAAGGGATAACTGTAACTAGTTGCATTTGTCTAGGTGATACTTCGGACCTAAAATATCAGTGAGGGCGAATCAGGTTAAACCTTATGGCAAGAATAATTACGGGAGTCAGTTCGCCTAAGCTAAATTTCACTGATATATATTAATGTGTACTAGCATAATAATCACTTGTTTCCTAACATCAGAGAAAGTTGAGACACAATCGAATACACTGGATGGTTGATAGTTAATAGCACCGTAACACTGGTACTTTACGAAGTAACACTGTGATAGAGTTTTCCTGGTTATCTTGCGTTAGTGATGTTGGGGGTTAACAGTAGCTCTGGGGCCATCCAAGCTGTCCGGTAGTGTAGAGAAGGTTTTACAGATGGGCTTCTTGCGGGCGGTTTTGCACCTTTTTGGCAACAAATGCTGATGGGGTAAGACAGTCGATTGTTGCCAAGGAGTTATTCTTGCAGAGTCCTCACTCAAGAGTTTCTCGCATAATCCCTTCTAACATAACAAGATCTTTCTGCCTTAGATCAGTTATGAGTTATGATCGTTCGTAACTCCAGTAGCGGATGGTGCACTATCAGAAGTTAATGAAACAATCAATAATTTGTGAATTTGTTGCCTACCAATATAATATTACTGCCAGTAGTCCCGATCGCAATAAAACATTCGTAAAGGGTTAATTCACTTCCTCACCGAGTTGCACAGATTTCGGAACGCCGAATTATCGTGAATCTTGAGGGGGGGAGGGAAAACTAGACGCCAACGCAGTGTGGACAGCCGTTGCTTTTGGGCTCTAATATTCAACTACCAGACTGTTGTCTCTGTGTCTTATTTATAGGCAGGTCAAGGAAGCTTCAGGAATATTCTAGAAGTATTGAATGTCGGTGCTATGAAGTAGTTAATTTACTCTGGTCAACTTAGGGGGTTAGGGAGGGGGTCTTTAATGTGGCGGTAAGTAACTTGTTATCTGATTTATTATCGTGGATATCTTAACCCTAGTATGAGGTACTAGTAGAGTTGTTTAGGCGGATTTGGTGAAGGTTTTTAAGTAGGCCTACTACTTTGTTGGCGCCCTACGTGACGAGGCTGGGAGGTATTATTCATCAATTCACCAAAGTATCCTTCTCTGGTCTAGCTGACATGCTATTCGGAATTTAGGATAGGTTAAGGGGGATATTGGGGTTTTAGTTAAGGATGGGATAGGATGGTATTTGGATAGGTATCTAGATTTGTAGGTCATAACCTGTTGGAAACTCACCTGTTGTCTGGCAAGAATTTGCTGGCTTGGGCGGGTCATGGTAATTCTCCGCGGGGGTCGGTGTGGTCCCCGTGGGTTCGGGGGGGAGGGGCAAGCCGCTCCCTGAATATGGTTATCGAGAGTTCTTACGTTAATTGGGTTGAAATATGAGTTCAGGTTGTCAGGAGGTATCTTCCTAGTTAGGGTTGATCACTACATCTAGTTTTCATGTACGAGGATCACTCGTGGGTGTTAAGAATAGTGGTTTTGTGAAAATGCAAGTCAGGGGGAAATTTAAATTTTTAAGGGGGACGAGAGGGGGTCGTCCTAGCCTCGCGCCGGCTATTGTTCTGGTTCAGGTTGTGAGTGGGGCTAGGGAGTTAGAGGATAGTTAAGGGGGGTACAAGGATAGGTCCTTACCTTCCATTTGTTGAGGTTAGTCAACGAACTGAGTGGGCATGTTATAATGTTCTTATGGCGTCTTTATAGGGGGAGGGTTGTGAATTGTAAAGGGGGTGGTTTGAGGCTAGGCGCCGCGCCGCTCGTGACCTAGGGTCGTGACCCATAATACGCTGGACATAGGGGTGGCATTTCCCTACGATCGAACAGGTAGTGTGGTGTGTGTAGCGGGGCGTGAAGGAGAAGAGGACAGGATGACCCCAAAACAGGTTACCACTGAGCATAGGGTCACGAAGCAAAACAGAGTAGTGTGGATTGTGGATAAGGAGGAGGTGATTGGAAGACGTATAACAATTGTGGAAAAGTAAATGGAAGAGAGGAACACAATGGCGGATAAAAGATAATTAACCTAAGAATTGAATACATGCATTAATGACGACATTATAGCCGTCGTCCTAATAAGATGATGAAACCGGGTTGGTATGCACGTGGCACAATACGACACTAGGACAGTGTCGTATCAATATCGGTGGGCATACTCCGGTTAATATTATATATATACTTAGTTACTAGAAGAACAAGACAAGGGGCAACTGAGCACGGGGGTACATATCTATATACTTAGTTACTACAAAAGAAAGGAACAGCTGAGCAAGGGGGGGGGGGTATGTGGGTTACATAATTAATTATAGGGGTGACATAATCATGATCGGGTTCGTTGTGGACTGGAAATCGAAGGTGTTTTGAGCTCGCCTTTGCACCTACACAAATGAAAGTACTATAACCCACAAGGTGGTTATCTAATGAACTACATACTTAGTTGGTACATCAAGAATGTCTAGGAGGAAAGTCATGTGGTTTGTATTAAAGAAGACTGGGTTTTTTAAGAGGCGTGTAACATGCGAAGTTAAGTGGAAAAGAGAAAAAATCGTGGATAACAGATAGTTACCCTAAGGAGTGAATACATGCATAAACGATGGCATTATAGACGTCGTCCTAATAAGATGATGAAAACCGGTTTGGTATGCACGTGGCACAATACGACACAAGGACAGTGCCGCTATGTCTTATCAATACTGGTGGCATACTCTGGTTAATATTATATATACACTTAGTTACTAGAAGAACAAGGCAAGGGGGCAACTGAGCACGGGGGTACATATATCTATACTCGTCATGGAGAGAGAGATACGAGGTAGCTTTCCTGCATCTCTCCTGATAATGGTCTGCAGATTGGTCATAGTGAGTTTATCCGAATTAACAGGCCTAAATCAATACAATAACTGGCATAGGGTTATCGGGTGTATAGAGTCGTGGTTAAAGGTTGTTACATAACTCGTAATTAACTTATCTAAATCAACAGGCATAAATCAATACAAGAACTGGCAAGGGACGCAAATTGACAGACGAACAATGCAACGTGAGGTTATGTATAGCTACAGTAACTGCTAAAAATGGGGGAACGAAGATAGGTGTCTTCCCTTTTTACAAGTTCCCTAAATTATGTTAACATTAGGGAGTTGGTACATCAATAAATAGCAATGTGGATCTCAGTGAGTTATTGGGCTGTCTAGTGTAATTTCATAATTAATCTCGGAATTACTCCTAGGTATTTTGTCTAGGGAAATGGAGGTTGTATTGGGAAGGTTGGGAATATATATAGTTAGTGGATAAAACAACGGGAGGTTAGAGACATAGAATTGCTAGAATTGGGGGGACTATGATTGTTATATAACTAAATACAGGGCTGACGTAATCACGATCTGATTTGGTGTGAAATGGAAGCTAAGGTGTTTTTTAGATCGCCTCGAACTTTTTTTTTTTTTTTTTTTTTTAAGAGACAATGAACGGAGGAAGTAAAAACACAGATAAAACAAAAAGGTCCATGTGCCTAAAGGCATCCTCCATTCATAAAATGTTTGTAACAACTGGATTTAAACATTTGTAGATTGTAAGTTTGTGGAAAGCAATTCGAGGGAAGTGAATTCCAAAGAGTAGTAGCTCTGGGGATAAATGAATTCTGATAAGCAGAAGTTCTGCATTGTGGAGGAGAGAGTGTAAATTCATGGGCGCTCTCAGCTGCCCTAGTTCTACGGGGAAAGATGTGGAGAGGCGGCACAATTGAAGCAAGTTCCTCGGAACAATTGCTGTGAAAATATCTGTAGAATAATGCAAGGAATGCAACTTTTCTTCGTATGGATAATGTAGGAAGGTCCTGTGTGATTGCAGGGTTATTTAATAATCTAATAGCTTTATTTTGAATTTTGTCCAACTGCCTCAATGCAACCACTCCACTTCCACCCTACAGAGGTGAACAATTATCCATCTGAGAACGCACATGACTTTTATATATTACGGCCAACTGCTCGTCAGTGAAGAATTCTCGAACTCTGTACAGGAGTCCCAGTTTTTTAGAGGCATTCTTAGCCTCTTATCTAATTCTCATTCTTATCTAACATAATGTATCCAGCTCAAGTTAGTAGTTAATGTTACACCGAAAATGTCAATACTAGGGGAAGTGGGAATATTTACATCATTAAAAAATATATGGGAGTCAGTGAGATTCTGTCGGTTAGAAAATTGAATGTACTTGGTTTTCTGTGCATTAAAGGAAACTAGATTCTCTTGTCCCCATTCATTAATTCTAGAAAGGTCCTGGTTCAGAGAAATTGCAGTGTTTATTTTTGAATTTATAAGATCGGGTTGGGTGAAAGAATTGGTAAATGTGAAGGAGCTGTGGAGTGTTGAGTCATCTGCGTAGGAATGTATTGGATTATGAGTGGTAGATATGAGATCATTGATATGAATGAGGAACAGAGTTGGGGCCAAAACTGATCCCTGGGGAACACCAGCATTTATTGAGTTAAATTGAGAATAAAGGCCATCTACCATTACACGTATTTTTCTGTTATGAAGATAAGAAGATTGAGGGGAGGTGTGGTGCAGTGGTCTTGCCACTGGCCTGGTAATCCAAAGGTCCCGGGTTCAAATCCCGATGTATCAATGGGAAGATATTATTGGGATGGAATTTGTGCTGTACCTAGTATCAGTGCATTACCACAAGCCCACCGAAACGTCAATAAAATACCCTCATTGTTCCCTGATTAAATAGCACTGTATGAATATTCCCATATTCAAAATATGCTATAGGGGTGCAATGCCTGGTGAGTTATCTGCTCAACAGGTGGCGTTGTGTGTGTGTAAGTGTGAGAGTCCGAGTGTAGGGGGTGAGACAGTGAAGCACGGGAACGAGATGGCTTCAGAGATGGGGTCGTTTCGGGCCATGAGTGAGCACCGTGCCTCATGTGAAGGCAAGATGGCAGGTGCTCGTTGTACTCTACGTGCTTCACATGTCTCACTCCCTAGACTGGAACAAGACCTCACAGGCTTCACTGTTCATTGTAAAAGCGGTGAATGTTAAGGCTCTCAGCCTATGCCCGAGAGGAAGTAAGTTGGAATATAGAAAAAAAAAAGAAAAAAAAAAAAAAAAAAAAGAAATTAGTGGATCTAATGATGCAAGGCCGTAGTGTGACATCTTCGACAATAAGGATTGATGCCAGACTCTATCAAATGCCTTTGATATATCCAGTGCTATTGTATGTGTTTCACCATGTTGGTCTGTAGCTTGGTTGATTTGATGCGTAAGAAGGCAAAGAATGTCTGCAGTTGATCGACATTGTCTAAAACCATATTGCCTATCACTGATTAATTAATTATTCTCCAGATGCTTAATTATGTGATTATTTAATATAATTTCAAAGACTTTGCCAAGAGTGGAAGTTATAGCTATTGGTCTGTAGTTTGATGGATCTGAAGAGGCACCTTTTTCAGGAACTGGATGGATGTTTGCTTCTTTCCAGGGTACTGGGAAGCATGAGGTATGAGTACACAGACAGAAAAAATTTGCCAATACAGGAGCGAGCACCAAGGAGCAATTCTTAAGTACTATTGGAGGAATTTCATCTAAAATGAACCTACACAATGAAAGTATTATAGCCTGTATGGTGGTTACATAATTAAATACATACTTAGGTGGTACATCAAGAATGTCAGTGAGTAAAGTATTGTGGTTTGTATATTAGAAGACTGTGTTTGAGAGACGTATAATATGTGGAATTAATTGGGAGAGAGAGAGAGACCAAATCGGGGATGGAAAAGGGGCCGGGGATCTCGTTGGGAGTGGGGGTTTCGCTCTCAGGATTTTCGTTCCTGTGTCTCGTTAGGGGTGGGGGTTTCGCTCTCAGGATTTTCGTTCCTGTGGTATTTTACTTCCGTCGCCTTTATATGAGGTACGACCTCGTACCTCAAGGTGGGAGTACATAGGTTTGTTTAGGGGGCCAGGTCAGGTCGGTGAGGGGGTTAGGATGGAGGGAAATAAGCCTGCCGCTGAGGACGAAGATTACTGTCATCCCGACTAGCAGCAGATTGCGCGGAAAAGATAGACAAAAACTTAAAACATTTTATCCTGTAATGTCAATAATATAATGAAATTAGGAAAAAAATTACAAGATTACTCAGGCCATATATCCAAGACACTGAAAACTAATAGGAGAGTTACTATTTAAGAAGAAGGGAACGAGAGAAGAAAATACATAGAAGTTGGAAAAGGAGAGAAAAGAGGATAAAAGAACTTGACGAAAGAACAGATAATTAAGAACACAGGAAAATTAAGAAGAGCTAAAGTGTTTAACAATGTATAAAACAAATTTAAAAGATAGTAAGAAAAGTGTAGGCTAACAAGAAAGGGAGTACTACTAAGGAAAACAAATATATAATATATACAGTATATGGAAAACATGTAAATTTATAGAATCATGCCCAATCGCTTAGGAATTGAGAACAATACAAAACAAAATCCCATGGAAAATCCAGTACAATAAACATCAGCATCATCATCAGGGGGGGCTGGATTAGTTAGGGTCGCCGTTAGTCTTGGTGAAGGTCTGGTTTATTGGTAGGGGTGGTGGTGGTGGTTGTGGCTTTGACCTTGGGGGTTCGCTTTCACTTTGGGAGGGAGGGGTGGATATACCGTTAGGTCTGCCGTTAGGAATGTGGGTCCGGGTGAGAGCTGGCCCGGGGGCAGTTTTGGATGAGTTTTGTGGGCGTGAATGGTGGGTCTGTGGAGGTTGGAAAGGCAGAGAGTGGTTGGTTGGTGGGAGAAGAGATTTTGGCTGGAGAGGGGTTGATGTTGGATGATGGTTTGATATGGATGGTGGCATGAAGAGTTGCGGTCGGGGGTAGTGATAGGGGGGGGGTTAAAGGTGAAATGGGCAGGTCGAGTCGGGGTTGTTGTTGTGGAAGAGGTTGGTGCTGGGGAGGGGTTGAATTGTGTAGAGAGTTGTGGTCGTGAGTGGGGTTGTGGGAAGGGTGAGTAAGGCTGGAGGTTGAGAGTTACGAGGATCGGGTGGTTTGGAGGGTTGGAGTGTGGGGATTTGATAGGGAGATGGTGGGGGGGGGGGGGGTCTGGGCAGGCAGGGTTGTGGTTTGAGAGGGGTTGAATTTGGACTGATTTTATTGTCGGGAGAGACGTGGATGGGATTTCGAGGAGTGGTTGAGGTTGAGAGGTTGATTATGTTGTTAGGGGTGAGAGACAGGGTAGTATTTTGGGGGTTAGTCAAGGTGGAAAAAGTTTTGTGGTTGGATTTGGATGGGCGTGGTATTTTGTCGAGCGGGATCTTTGGGGGTGGAATTTGGGGCGGATGGGGTAACGGTGAAGAGGGGGTTAAGGTAGGGGGGAAGAGGAGGTAGGGGTTATGTACGGGGGTGATTTTGCGTTCTGAATGTGGTCGTGAGAGGTTAGGCTGGCAGGGTGAGAATTGGTGGAGGTTGAGAGTTTAGGATGATCTGGGGTTTTGGAGAGTGGGGGTGTGGGAGATTGACAGGTAAATTGTGGAGATGGGGTGAGTAGGTAAGTTTGGAGAGATTGTTGCGGAAGAGATTTGTCTCGAACCACTCCTGAATCCACCTCCAGTAACACCCTCGCTCGCCAAAATACCTCTGCTCCATAATCCAGCACCAGAACCAAATCTCCATCAATGTCTCCTTTATCCATCCTACCAAATTCCATTTTTTTCCGAGACAAATCTCTTCCGCAACAATCTCTCCAAACTTACCTACTCACCCCATCTCCACAATTTACCTGTCAATCTCCCACACCCCCACTCTCCAAAACCCCAGATCATCCTAAACTCTCAACCTCCACCAATTCTCACCCTGCCAGCCTACCCTCTCACGACCACATTCAGAACACAAAATCACCCCCGTACATAACCCCTACCTCCTCTTCCCCCCCTACCTTAACCCCCTCTTCACCGTTACCCCATCCGCCCCAAATTCCACCCCCAAAGATCCCGCTCGACAAAATATCACGCCCATCCAAATCCAACCACAAAACTTTTTCCACCTTGACTAACCCCCAAAATACTACCCTCTCTCTCACCCCAATCAACATAATCAACCTCTCAACCTCAACCACTCCTCGAAAGCCCATCCACGTCTCTCCCGACAATAAAATCAGTCAATATTCAACCCCTCTCAAACCACAACCCTGCCTGCCCAGACCCGCCCCCCCCCCCCCCCCCCCCCATCTCCCTATCAAATCCCCACACTCCAAACCACCCGATCATCGTAAACTCTCAACCTCCAGCCTTACTCACCCTTCCCACAACCCCACTCACGACCACAACTCTCTACACAATTCAACCCCTCCCCAGCACCAACCTCTTCCACAACAACAACCCCAACTCGACCTGCCCATTTCACCTTTAACCCCCCCTATCACTACCCCCGACCGCAACCCTTCAAGCCACTATCCCTATCTCACGACCACAACTCTCTACACAATTCAACCCCTAAGTCGTCCTAATAAGATGATGAAACCGGGTTGGTATGCACGTGGCACAATACGACACTAGGACAGTGTCGTATCAATATCGGTGGGCATACTCCGGTTAATATTATATAATATACTTAGTTACTAGAAGAACAAGACAAGGGGCAACTGAGCACGGGGGTACATATTATCTATATACTTAGTTACTACAAAAGAAAGGAACAGCTGAGCAAGGGGGGGGGGGAGGGTATGTGGGTTACATAATTAATTATAGGGGTGACATAATCATGATCGGGTTCGTTGTGGACTGGAAATCGAAGGTGTTTTGAGCTCGCCTTTGCACCTACACAAATGAAAGTACTATAACCCACAAGGTGGTTATCTAATGAACTACATACTTAGTTGGTACATCAAGAATGTCTAGGAGGAAAGTCATGTGGTTTGTATTAAAGAAGACTGGGTTTTTTAAGAGGCGTGTAACATGCGGAGTTAAGTAGAAAAGAGAAAACATCGTGGATAACAGATAGATACCCTAAGGAGTGAATACATGCATAAACGACGGCATTATAGACATCATCCTAATAAGATGATGAAAACCGGTTTGGTATGCACGTGGCACAATACGACACAAGGACAGTGCCGCTATGTCATATCAATACTGGTGGCATACTCCGGTTAATATTATATATACACTTAGTTACTAGAAGAACAAGGCAAGGGGGCAACTGAGCACGGGGGTACATATATCTATACTCGTCATGGAGAGAGAGATACGAGGTAGCTTTCCTGCATCTCTCCTGATAATCGTCTGCAGATTGGTCATAATGAGTTTATCCGAATTAACAGGCCTAAATCAATACAATAACTGGCATAGAGTTATCGGGTGTATAGAGTCGTGGTTAAAGGTTGTTACATAACTCGTAATTAACTTATCTAAATCAACAGGCATAAATCAATACAAGAACTGGCAAGGGACACAAATTGACAGACGAACAATGCAACGTGAGGTTATGTATAGCTACAGTAACTGCTAAAAATGGGGGAACGAAGATAGGTGTCTTCCCTTTTTACAAGTTCCCTAAATTATGTTAACATTAGGGAGTTGGTACATCAATAAAATAGCAATGTGGATCTCAGTGAGTTATGGGGCTGTCTAGTGAAATTTCATAATTAATCTCGGAATTACTCCTAGGTATTTTGTCTAGTGAAATGGAGGTGGTATTACGAAGGTTGGGAATATATATAGTTAGTGGATAAAACAACGGGAGGTTAGAGACATAGAATTGCTAGAATTGGGGGGACTATGATTGTTATATAACTAAATACAGGGCTGACGTAATCACGATCTGATTTGGTGTGAAATGGAAGCTAAGGTGTCTTTTAGATCGCCTCGAACCTACACAATGAAAGTATTATAGCCTGTATGGTGGTTACATAATCCTACATCAAGAATGTCAGTGAGTAAAGTATTGTGGTTTGTATATTAGAAGACTGTGATTGAGAGACGTATAATATGTGGAATTAATTGGGAGAGAGAGAGAGACCAAATCGGGGATGGAAAAGGGGCCGGGGATCTCGTTGGGGATGGGGGTTTCGCTCTCAGGATTTTCGTTCCTGTGTCTCGTTAGGGGTGGGGGTTTTGCTCTCAGGATTTTCGTTCCTGTGGTAATTTACTTCCGTCGCCTTTATATGAGGTACGACCTCGTACCTCAAGGTGGGAGTACGTAGGTTTGTTTAGGGGGCCAGGTCAGGTCGGTGAGGGGGTTAGGTTGGAGGGAAATAAGCCTGCCGCTGAGGACGAAGATTACTGTCATCCCGACTAGCAGCAGATTGCGCGGAAAAGATAGACAAAAACTTAAAACATTTTATCCTGGAATGTGAATAATATAATGAAATTAGGAAAACAATTACAAGATTACTCAGGCCATATATCCAAGACACTGAAAACTAATAGGAGAGTTACTATTTAAGAAAGAAGGGAACGAGAGAAGAAAATACATAGAAGTTGGAAAAGGAGAGAAAAGAGGATAAAAGAACTTGACGAAAGAACAGATAATGAAGGAAAATTAAGAAGAGCTAAAGTGTTTAACAATGTATAAAACAAATTTAAAAGATAGTAAGAAAAGTGTAAGCTAACAAGAAAGGGAGTACTACTAAGGAAAACAAATATATAATATATACAGTATATGGAAAACATGTAAATTTATAGAATCATGCCCAATCGCTTAGGAATTGAGAACAATACAAAACAAAATCCCATGGAAAATCCAGTACAATAAACATCAGCATCATCATCAGGGGGGGCTGGATTAGTTAGGGTCGCCGTTAGTCTTGGTGAAGGTCTGGTTTATTGGTAGGGGTGGTGGTGGTGGTTGTGGCTTTGACCTTGGGGGTTCGCTTTCACTTTGGGAGGGAGGGGTGGATATACCGTTAGGTCTGCCGTTAGGAATGTGGGTCCGGGTGAGAGCTGGCCCGGGGGCAGTTTTGGATGAGTTTTGTGGACGTGAATGGTGGGTCTGTGGAGGTTGGAAAGGCAGAGAGTGGTTGGTTGGTGGGAGAAGAGATTTTGGCTGGAGAGGGGTTGATGTTGGATGATGGTTTGATATGGATGGTGGCATGAAGAGTTGCGGTCGGGGGTAGTGATAGGGGGGGGGGTTAAAGGTGAAATGGGCAGGTCGAGTCGGGGTTGTTGTTGTGGAAGAGGTTGGTGCTGGGGAGGGGTTGAATTGTGTAGAGAGTTGTGGTCGTGAGTGGGGTTGTGGGAAGGGTGAGTAAGGCTGGAGGTTGAGAGTTTACGATGATCGGGTGGTTTGGAGTGTGGGGATTTGATAGGGAGATTGGGGGGGGGGGGGGTGTCTGGGCAGGCAGGGTTGTGGTTTGAGAGGGGTTGAATATGGACTGATTTTATTGTCGGGAGAGACGTGGATGGGCTTTCGAGGAGTGGTTGAGGTTGAGAGGTTGATTATGTTGATTGGGGTGAGAGAGAGGGTAGTATTTTGGGGGTTAGTCAAGGTGGAAAAAGTTTTGTGGTTGGATTTGGATGGGCGTGGTATTTTGTCGAGCGGGATCTTTGGGGGTGGAATTTGGGGCGGATGGGGTAACGGTGAAGAGGGGGTTAAGGTAGGGGGGGAAGAGGAGGTAGGGGTTATGTACGGGGGTGATTTTGTGTTCTGAATGTGGTCGTGAGAGGGTAGGCTGGCAGGGTGAGAATTGGTGGAGGTTGAGAGTTTAGGATGATCTGGGGTTTTGGAGAGTGGGGGTGTGGGAGATTGACAGGTAAATTGTGGAGATGGGGTGAGTAGGTAAGTTTGGAGAGATTGTTGCGGAAGAGATTTGTCTCGGAAAAAAATGGAATTTGGTAGGATGGATGAAGGAGACATTGATGGAGATTTGGTTCTGGTGCTGGATTATGGAGCAGAAGTATTTTGGCGAGCGAGGGTGTTACTGGAGGTGGATTCAGGAGCGGTTCGAGACAAATCTCTTCCGCAACAATCTCTCCAAACTTACCTACTCACCCCATCTCCACAATTTACCTGTCAATCTCCCACACCCCCACTCTCCAAAACCCCAGATCATCCTAAACTCTCAACCTCCACCAATTCTCACCCTGCCAGCCTAACCTCTCACGACCACATTCAGAACGCAAAATCACCCCCGTACATAACCCCTACCTCCTCTTCCCCCCCTACCTTAACCCCCTCTTCACCGTTACCCCATCCGCCCCAAATTCCACCCCCAAAGATCCCGCTCGACAAAATGCCACGCCCATCCAAATTCAACCACAAAACTTTTTCCACCTTGACTAACCCCCAAAATACTACCCTGTCTCTCACCCCTAACAACATAATCAACCTCTCAACCTCAACCACTCCTCGAAATCCCATCCACGTCTCTCCCGACAATAAAATCAGTCCAAATTCAACCCCTCTCAAACCACAACCCTGCCTGCCCAGACCCCCCACCCCCCCACCATCTCCCTATCAAATCCCCACACTCCAACCCTCCAAACCACCCGATCCTCGTAACTCTCAACCTCCAGCCTTACTCACCCTTCCCACAACCCCACTCACGACCACAACTCTCTACACAATTCAACCCCTCCCCAGCACCAACCTCTTCCACAACAACAACCCCGACTCGACCTGCCCATTTCACCTTTAACCCCCCCCCCCCTATCACTACCCCCGACCGCAACTCTTCATGCCACCATCCATATCAAACCATCATCCAACATCAACCCCTCTCCAGCCAAAATCTCTTCTCCCACCAACCAACCACTCTCTGCCTTTCCAACCTCCACAGACCCACCATTCACGCCCACAAAACTCATCCAAAACTGCCCCCGGGCCAGCTCTCACCCGGACCCACATTCCTAACGGCAGACCTAACGGTATATCCACCCCTCCCTCCCAAAGTGAAAGCGAACCCCCAAGGTCAAAGCCACAACCACCACCACCACCCCTACCAATAAACCAGACCTTCACCAAGACTAACGGCGACCCTAACTAATCCAGCCTCCCCTGATGATGATGCTGATGTTTATTGTACTGGATTTTCCATGGGATTTTGTTTTGTATTGTTCTCAATTCCTAAGCGATTGGGCATGATTCTATAAATTTACATGTTTTCCATATACTGTATATATTATATATTTGTTTTCCTTAGTAGTACTCCCTTTCTTGTTAGCCTACACTTTTCTTACTATCTTTTAAATTTGTTTTATACATTGTTAAACACTTTAGCTCTTCTTAATTTTCCTGTGTTCTTAATTATCTGTTCTTTCGTCAAGTTCTTTTATCCTCTTTTCTCTCCTTTTCCAACTTCTATGTATTTTCTTCTCTCGTTCCCTTCTTCTTAAATAGTAACTCTCCTATTAGTTTTCAGTGTCTTGGATATATGGCCTGAGTAATCTTGTAATTTTTTTCCTAATTTCATTATATTATTGACATTACAGGATAAAATGTTTTAAGTTTTTGTCTATTTTTTCCGCGCAATCTGCTGCTAGTCGGGATGACAGTAATCTTCGTCCTCAGCTGCAGGCTTATTTCCCTCCAACCTAACCCCCTCACCGACCTGACCTGGCCCCCTAAACAAACCTACGTACTCCCACCTTGAGGTACGAGGTCGTACCTCATATAAAGGCGACGGAAGTAAAATACCACAGGAACGAAAATCCTGAGAGCGAAACCCCCACCCCTAACGAGACACAGGAACGAAAATCCTGAGAGCGAAACCCCCACTCCCAACGAGATCCCCGGCCCCTTTTCCATCCCCGATTTGGTCTCTCTCTCTCTCTCCCAATTAATTCCACATATTATACGTCTCTCAAACACAGTCTTCTAATATACAAACCACAATACTTTACTCACTGACATTCTTGATGTACCACCTAAGTATGTATTTAATTATGTAACCACCATACAGGCTATAATACTTTCATTGTGTAGGTTCATTTTAGATGAAATTCCTCCAATAGTACTTAAGAATTGCTCCTTGGTGCTCGCTCCTGTATTGGCAAATTTTGTCTGTCTGTGTACTCATACCTCATGCTTCCCAGTACCCTGGAAAGAAGCAAACATCCATCCAGTTCCTAAAAAAGGTGCCTCTTCAGATCCATCAAACTACAGACCAATAGCTATAACTTCCACTCCTGGCAAAGTCTTTGAAATTATATTAAATAATCACATAATTAAGCATCTGGAGAATAATTAATTAATCAGTGATAGGCAATATGGTTTTAGACAATGTCGATCAACTGCAGACATTCTTTGCCTTCTTACGCATCAAATCAACCAAGCTACAGACCAACATGGTGAAACACATACAATAGCACTGGATATATCAAAGGCATTTGATAGAGTCTGGCATCAATCCTTATTGTCGAAGATGTCACACTACGGCCTTGCATCATTAGTTCCACTAATTTCTTCTTATCTTCATAACAGAAAAATACATGTAATGGTAGATGGCCTTTATTCTCAATTTAACTCAATAAATGCTGGTGTTCCCCAGGGATCAGTTTTGGCCCCAACTCTGTTCCTCATTCATATCAATGATCTTATATCTACCACTCATAATCCAATACATTCCTACGCAAATGACTCAACACTCCACAGCTCCTTCACATTTACCAATTCTTTCACCCAAACCGATCTTATAAATTCAAAAATAAACACTGCAATTTCTCTGAACCAGGACCTTTCTAGAATTAATGAATGGGGACAAGAGAATCTAGTTTCCTTTAATGCACAGAAAACCAAGTACATTCAATTTTCTAACCGACAGAATCTCACTGACTCCCATATATTTTTTAATGATGTAAATATTCCCACTTCCCCTAGTATTGACATTTTCGGTGTAACATTAACTACTAACTTGAGCTGGACACATTATGTTAGAAGCATTGCTAAGAATGCCTCTAAAAAACTGGGACTCCTGTACAGAGTTCGAGAATTCTTCACTGACGAGCAGTTGGCCGTAATATATAAAAGTCATGTGCGTTCTCAGATGGATTATTGTTCACGTGGAAGTGGAGTGGTTGCATTGAGGCAGTTGGACAAAATTCAAAATAAAGCTATTAGATTAATAAATAACCCTGCAATCACACAGGACCTTCCTACATTATCCATACGAAGAAACGTTGCATTCCTTGCATTATTCTACAGATATTTTCACAGCAATTGTTCCGAGGAACTTGCTTCAATTGTGCCGCCTCTCCACATCTTTCCCCGTAGAACTAGGGCAGCTGAGAGCGCCCATGAATTTACACTCTCTCCTCCACAATGCAGAACTTCTGCTTATCAGAATTCATTTATCCCCAGAGCTACTACTCTTTGGAATTCACTTCCCTCGAATTGCTTTCCACAAACTTACAATCTACAAATGTTTAAATCCAGTTGTTACAAACATTTTATGAATGGAGGATGCCTTTAGGCACATGGACCTTTTTGTTTTATCTGTGTTTTTACTTCCTCCGTTCATTGTCTCTTAAAAAAAAAAAAAAAGTTCGAGGCGATCTAAAAAACACCTTAGCTTCCATTTCACACCAAATCAGATCGTGATTACGTCAGCCCTGTATTTAGTTATATAACAATCATAGTCCCCCCAATTCTAGCAATTCTATGTCTCTAACCTCCCGTTGTTTTATCCACTAACTATATATATTCCCAACCTTCCCAATACATCCTCCATTTCCCTAGACAAAATACCTAGGAATAATTCCGAGATTAATTATGAAATTACACTAGACAGCCCCATAACTCACTGAGATCCACATTGCTATTTATTGATGTACCAACTCCCTAATGTTAACATAATTTAGGGAACTTGTAAAAAGGGAAGACACCTATCTTCGTTCCCCCATTTTTAGCAGTTACTGTAGCTATACATAACCTCACGTTGCATTGTTCGTCTGTCAATTTGCGTCCCTTGCCAGTTCTTGTATTGATTTATGCCTGTTGATTTAGATAAGTTAATTACGAGTTATGTAACAACCTTTAACCACGACTCTATACACCCGATAACCCTATGCCAGTTATTGTATTGATTTAGGCCTGTTAATTCGGATAAACTCACTATGACCAATCTGTAGACCATTATCAGGAGAGATGCAGGAAAGCTACCTCGTATCTCTCTCTCCATGACGAGTATAGATATATGTACCCCCGTGCTCAGTTGCCCCCTTGCCTTGTTCTTCTAGTAACTAAGTGTATATATAATATTAACCGGAGTATGCCACCAGTATTGATAAGACATAGCGGCACTGTCCTTGTGTCGTATTGTGCCACGTGCATACCAAACCGGTTTTTATCATCTTATTAGGACGACGTCTATAATGCCATCGTTTATGCATGTATTCACTCCTTAGGGTAACTATCTGTTATCCACGATTTTTTCTCTTTTCCACTTAACTTCGCATGTTACACGCCTCTTAAAAAACCCAGTCTTCTTTAATACAAACCACATGACTATCCTCCTAGACATTCTTGATGTACCAACTAAGTATGTAGTTCATTAGATAACCACCTTGTGGGTTATAGTACTTTCATTTGTGTAGGTGCAAAGGCGAGCTCAAAACACCTTCGATTTCCAGTCCACAACGAACCCGATCATGATTATGTCACCCCTATAATTAATTATGTAACCCACATACCCCCCCCCCCCCCCTTGCTCAGCTGTTCCTTTCTTTTGTAGTAACTAAGTATATAGATATGTACCCCCGTGCTCAGTTGCCCCTTGTCTTGTTCTTCTAGTAACTAAGTATATATATAATATTAACCGGAGTATGCCCACCGATATTGATACGACACTGTCCTAGTGTCGTATTGTGCCACGTGCATACCAACCCGGTTTCATAATTTTATTAGGACGACGGCTATAATGTCGTCATTAATGCATGTATTCAATTCTTAGGTTAATTATCTTTTATCCGCCATTGTGTTCCTCTCTTCCATTTACTTTTCCACAATTGTTATACGTCTTCCAATCACCTCCTCCTTATCCACAATCCACACTACTCTGTTTTGCTTCGTGACCCTATGCTCAGTGGTAACCTGTTTTGGGGTCATCCTGTCCTCTTCTCCTTCACGCCCCGCTACACACACCACACTACCTGTTCGATCGTAGGGAAATGCCACCCCTATGTCCAGCGTATTATGGGTCACGACCCTAGGTCACGAGCGGCGCGGCGCCTAGCCTCAAACCACCCCCTTTACAATTCACAACCCTCCCCCTATAAAGACGCCATAAGAACATTATAACATGCCCACTCAGTTCGTTGACTAACCTCAACAAATGGAAGGTAAGGACCTATCCTTGTACCCCCCTTAACTATCCTCTAACTCCCTAGCCCCACTCACAACCTGAACCAGAACAATAGCCGGCGCGAGGCTAGGACGACCCCCTCTCGTCCCCCCTTAAAAATTTAAATTTCCCCCTGACTTGCATTTTCACAAAACCACTATTCTTAACACCCACGAGTGATCCTCGTACATGAAAACTAGATGTAGTGATCAACCCTAACTAGGAAGATACCTCCTGACAACCTGAACTCATATTTCAACCCAATTAACGTAAGAACTCTCGATAACCATATTCAGGGAGCGGCTTGCCCCTCCCCCCCGAACCCACGGGGACCACACCGACCCCCGCGGAGAATTACCATGACCCGCCCAAGCCAGCAAATTCTTGCCAGACAACAGGTGAGTTTCCAACAGGTTATGACCTACAAATCTAGATACCTATCCAAATACCATCCTATCCCATCCTTAACTAAAACCCCAATATCCCCCTTAACCTATCCTAAATTCCGAATAGCATGTCAGCTAGACCAGAGAAGGATACTTTGGTGAATTGATGAATAATACCTCCCAGCCTCGTCACGTAGGGCGCCAACAAAGTAGTAGGCCTACTTAAAAACCTTCACCAAATCCGCCTAAACAACTCTACTAGTACCTCATACTAGGGTTAAGATATCCACGATAATAAATCAGATAACAAGTTACTTACCGCCACATTAAAGACCCCCTCCCTAACCCCCTAAGTTGACCAGAGTAAATTAACTACTTCATAGCACCGACATTCAATACTTCTAGAATATTCCTGAAGCTTCCTTGACCTGCCTATAAATAAGACACAGAGACAACAGTCTGGTAGTTGAATATTAGAGCCCAAAAGCAACGGCTGTCCACACTGCGTTGGCGTCTAGTTTTCCCTCCCCCCCTCAAGATTCACGATAATTCGGCGTTCCGAAATCTGTGCAACTCGGTGAGGAAGTGAATTAACCCTTTACGAATGTTTTATTGCGATCGGGACTACTGGCAGTAATATTATATTGGTAGACAACAAATTCACAAATTATTGATTGTTTCATTAACTTCTGATAGTGCACCATCCGCTACTGGAGTTACGAACGATCATAACTCATAACTGATCTAAGGCAGAAAGATCTTGTTATGTTAGAAGGGATTATGCGAGAAACTCTTGAGTGAGGACTCTGCAAGAATAACTCATTGGCAACAATCGCCTGTCTTACCCATCAGCATTTGTTGCCAAAAAGGTGCAAAACCGCCCGCAAGAAGCCCATCTGTAAAACCTTCTCTACACTACCGGACAGCTTGGATGGCCCCAGAGCTACTGTTAACCCCCAACATCACTAACGCAAGATAACCAGGAAAACTCTATCACAGTGTTACTTCGTAAAGTACCAGTGTTACGGTGCTATTAACTATCAACCATCCAGTGTATTCGATTGTGTCTCAACTTTCTCTGATGTTAGGAAACAAGTGATTATTATGCTAGTACACATTAATATATATCAGTGAAATTTAGCTTAGGCGAACTGACTCCCGTAATTATTCTTGCCATCAGGTTTAACCTGATTCGCCCTCACTGATATTTTAGGTCCGAAGTATCACCTAGACAAGTGCAACTAGTTACAGTTATCCCTTTACGTTAATTCTTGGGCAATAACCACATTACTTATACTTTCATTCTTGATTAAGGGTCATATTACCAGAGAGAGTTAACAAAGCGAAATACCTAACCTGTGTGATTCATGTACCCTACGTATCATACAGCAATGTGATCAGAAGAATAATGCCTGAACGTTGGAAGTGGGAAGTATGTCTCTATCCAAATCCGCGATAAGTGCTGGGAGAATGTAATAAGTCCAATAACCTACTTGAGTACTCCAACATCTATTGTTCGTGTGAATTATATTACGTACCTTCTACCTGAGTGCTATTGATAATAAAGCTGTATTACAAACCATTTATCCGAGATTATCTATGTCCTCTGTTGATTCTCTTTATGTATTTTGCAAGAAATCCAATAACCCAGTCTTGCAGAACTCACCTATACCAAGTTAATCCTGTATAAAATCAGGGCATAACAATTATCTAGTTCAATTGGCGCCCGACCCCTTCTCCCAAACGACCGCGTTATCACTCATCTATTCACAAGCATTCTCCATTAATTCCTATTTATTACCACTTCTCTTGCCCGATCTACAGTATAGTCATTTTTCTATCTTCCAACGCATTCTCTCTCAATGGAGGGCTTCCTACCCATCTACCTCCCCTCGTATCTGAGTCACATATTTTCTCAGCCTTTCATCTTCCATCCGTTCAACATGTCCATACCAGCTCAGCACCCTTCTGTCCACTCTGGCCGACAAATGTTCCTGCTGCCCCACTCTCCTACGTATATCTTCATTCCTTCATCTGTCCCTACAAGTAACTCCACACATATTCATCAAGCAGCTCATCTCCATCACATCCAGCTTTCTTCTCTCCTTTGCTTTCAGAGCACTTATTTTCTTTATTATAAATATTCCGGTAGATTTGTTTTCATTCTACTGGGGGCCTATTTTCCAAGCTATATTTCATGCCGACCCTTGGGCGGAGGGAGTGGTGGGTGGGGAGAAAGTTTTTGTTTTGCTATCAGTACGTTCCACTTACTAGCAAATTTTGTTAGAATAAAGTCTGAACTGCCTAGTAGGGGCCGCAAGGTCTGTGTATCTATGTAACTGTATGTAACTCTCTCTCTCTCACACACAGAAACAACAGAGTTAATAATACAGTCCAGTAAGTTCAACGTATACCTAAATTAGAGTCCTCCTTAATTACAGCGGGCGCCGGCAACACAATACATTCATTTCTAATACACACACACACACGAGACACAGTGGGACAGGAAGCGGTCCACAGGCTCCAGCTGATTTCTACTTACATGGTTGCAGGCGGGAGTGAGCCATAATCTATCTCTTATTCATATGTCAAGGGGACTCCAGGGATAAGGTTGGTGATAAAAAACAAGTAAACTTCGGCTGGCAAGTGGTAAATTAGTGACTAATAATAGAGGGTGAGAGTGAATCATCGGAAGAGGTCTCACAATATTGTTGTTTTGGCGCGGGAAATTCTCGGCTCAGTATGGTGAGTAAAAGTATATGCCATATGTAAGTGTATTACCCACACAAGAGACAAGATATTTGGATCAGCTACAAGAGGATATAGGTGGGGAAGATGGTTAATGAAGGTGACGAGGGGGCTGAGGGGGGGAGGGGTGATAAAGGCGGGAGTGACGAATCGGAGGGAGAGCCGGATTTTCCCGGTTTCCAGAAATCATGGACGGCAGAGGAAACTGGAAAATTTTGCTACATGCTATTGAACAAAATCAAGAACTTGGAGGACCGAGTGACCGGCTTGGAGACAGTTAAGAAGGGAATTGTTACAGAGAATGGTGAGTTGAAGAACAGGTTGGAGTTAGTGGAGAGAGAAAAGGCAGAGATAATGACTAGGCTAGACACCAGTATCTCGGAAGGTAAAAATGCTTGGGGCATGACTAGAGAACAAGTGGTAAAAGATTTAGACAGTGTAAGGACGGCAAACAGTGACAAATTCAGGAAGATAATGGATGAACAGAAACAGCAAGATGTTAGGATAAAGGACCAGGTAAAAAGAATGGTTAAGCAAGGCATCCACGAAAACTCTCAGGCCATCCAGGAAGAAAGTCGTAGGGCTAACTGCCTCATAATATCAGGGGTGGAAGAAAAGGAGGAACTAGACTGGACAAAAAGAAGAGAGAAGGATGAAGGTCGCATCAACAAGATTCTGGAATCTATTCAGGATGAGGAGGACAACTGGAAGGAGGAAATATCAGACATGTTTAGGCTGGGAAAATACACAAAGGAATACAATAGACTGGTAAAAATCGAATTTAAGTCAAGAAGGACATGTGATGAAATCCTAGCAGTAGCAGCTAGGCTAAAAGAGTTAGGTGGTATGGACAAAATCTACATCAGGCGTGACATACCAGAAGAAGAGAGAAAGAAGGAGGCTGAATTAAGGAAAACCGCCAAAGAGGAAAATAGCAAGAGGACAGAACAAGAAAAGAATAATTTTTTTTACGGAGTGAGAAAAGGGAAGATTATGAAACTTCCGATAAAGAGAAACTAAAAGAAAAAGAGGGTAGGGTACAGACCACCGCAGATAAGGCACTTGAATCAGGAAAAGGGGGACTGGAAAGTATAAGGATTCTATACAGCAATGTCAATGGGCTAATCTCTAAGAAATTAGAACTATCAGACTTACTCAATACTAAGAAACCAGAAATAGTATGTCTCACTGAGACAAAACTAAGAGAGGAACTTGATATAAATCTGCTGGATGGTCTGAATACAAGATTTGGAGGATGGACAGAAAACTTCGACATGGAGGTGGAGTGTGCATCCTTACTAGGAAATATTTGATTGTGTCTGAGATAAAACTAGAAACTTCAACAGCAGAAGTTTTAGCACTAGAAATTGGTGGAAACGAAAAAAATAGTAGTGATAGTAACGTATGTACCTCCCAAGACGAAGACATGGATTAAGGAGGAGCATAGCGTGAGCGTAAGGAAACAATTAGTGTGCTAGAAAATATCTTAGCTTCAAAGGATGAAATAGTCATGTGTGGGGACTTTAACTGCAAGGAAGTGAATTGGGAAGAACTTGAACCCGGAACAGGAGAGGAAAGTTGGGGCTATGAATTTTTAAGTATGGCCATGGAAATTTCTATATACCAACATGTAAAAGAGAAAACAAGAATAAGGGGAAGTGATCAACCAGCTAGATTGGACCTTCTCTTCACAAGAAGGGAGGAGGAGGTTTAAAGTATTCAGTACCTATGCCCACTAGGAAAAAGCGACCATGCAGTTCTCGACATAGACCTACTATTGAAGCATAAACTACCCAAGGAAAGGGAAAAGCACAAGGAAAATCACTGGATGTATTCCAGAACCGATTTCGCAGGACTACGGGATTTTTTCAAGTCACAAAATTGGATCAAGTGTTATCTGAAAGTGAGGTAGACAAAAAACTCAAGGCATTCATGGAGATCTATGATACTGGTATAAAAACTTTTGTCCCAAAGTACATTAATAACAGAAAAAAAGGAAATCGCAAAGAATGGTTTAATCGCGAATGTAGGCAAGCACAGGAAGCAAAAAAACAAAGCCTGGAAAAAGATGAGAAACTGGGATTCAGAAGAAAACAGGCAAAAGTATAAAGAGGAGAGAAACAAATACACAGAAATGAGGAGGAGGTCAGAGGCAAACCATGAGAAAGGGATAGTGGAAAACTATGAAAAGAATCCAATTTTTTTTTTCAAGTTTGTAAACGGAAAAAAGAAGATAAAAGCCACAATCCTAAACATTAAAAGTGGAAACAGAATCATAGAAGATGATACAGAAATTGCGGAAGAGCTAAATAGAAATTTTGCATCAGTATTTACAAAAGAAGGAGAATTCATTGCACCAGAAAACAACGAGGAAATGCCGGAAGTCACATTTAACAGAGAAGAGCTCATAGACAAAATGAGTAAGGTGGATCCAAACAAAGCCGCCGGATCGGACGGAGTATCAGGCTGGATTATTAAAGAAAATGCCAAGGAACTGAGTATACCAATATATGATATAATGACCAAATCATTGGACACGGGAATAGTACGTACAGAATGGAAAAGAGCAAACATTATTCCTATATTTAAGGGAGGAAGCAGAGATAAACCACTGAATTATAGACCTGTATCACTATTGAGCATCCTCATGAAGATTCTGGAAGGATTAATAAGGGACAAATGGGTGAACTACCTGGAATCCAAAAGATTAATTACTGACCGACAATTTGGATTCAGAGGAGGCAGATCATGTGTAAGCAACTTGTTGAGTTTTTACTCTAGAGTAATAAACACAGTGGACCAGAGGGAAGGATGGGTAGACTGTGCCTACCTAGACTTTAAAAAGGCATTTGACAAAGTTCCACACAATATATTGCTGTGGAAATTAAAACATGAGGAAAAAGTAGGAGACAAACTGCTGAAATGGATGGAGAGCTACCTTAGCGAAAGACAGATGAGAACAACAGTAAGGGGGAAATCGTCAAACTGGACTGAAATTATGAGTGAAGTACCACAAGGATCTGTCCTAGCCCCAATCATGATTTTAATATTTGTAAATGACTTACCTGAGGGACTAACAAGCTACATGAGCATGTTTGCGGACGATGCTAAGCTGCTTAAAATGATCAGAACCCAGGAGGATTGCCTCAAACTCCAATCAGATTTGCAAAAGATCCATGAATGGTGCATCAAATGGAATATGGAGTTCAATGCAGGAAAATGTAAGACTCTAGAAATGGGTAAAAGCAAGTACAGACCTAGAAAAGATTATAAACTAGGAAACGAAGTGATTCCCAAAGCAGAAAATGAAAAAGACTTGGGGATAGAATTTAAGGATAACATGTCTCTGGAAAGCCACGTAAATAAGATAGTGAGAGAATCACTAGCACTATTGGCAAATATCAGGATGTCTTTCAATTATCTTAGTGAAAACACCATGAAACAAATAATAACGGCAATAATAAGACCCAGGATGGAATTTGCATCTGTAGTGTGGTCCCTTCACATGAAGAAACATATCCACAAAATTGAGAGGGTACAGAGAGCAGCTACGTGGATGATCCCAGGTTTGGAAAATTTGGAGTACCAAGAGAGGCTCGAGAGATTGAATCTACCTACACTGGAACAGAGAAGGAAACGAGGATCGCAAATTCAGATATACAAATGTGTTAGAGGTATTGACAATATCGACCAAGAAAACTTCATAGAGAGGGATGGAGGTGAGAGAACAAGAGGTCACAGCTACAACCTGAAAGTGCCTAATAGTAAATCCGATCTGAAAAGTAAAAGATTTCCTACCAACTCGATTAGTGGGTGGAACAAATTGCCAGCCGAAGTAGTGTCTGCACCATCAGTGCATAGTTTCAAAGCACGGTATGACAAACATATCTTAGGAGGCGGGAATTAACGAGCATGCTCACTCCCGCAAATACAATTAGTGTAAGTACAACTAGTATAAGTACACAGGTGTGGTGGAGTGGTCTTGCCACTGGACTGGTAATCCAATGGACCCGGGTTCGAATCCCAATATGTCAATGGGATGATAATATTGGGATGGAATTTGTGCTGTACCTAGTTCAATGCATTGCCACAGCACACCGAAATGCCAACAAAAATACCCTCATTGTTCCCTGATTAAATAGCATTGTATGAATATTCCCATATTCAAAATTTGCTAGAGGGGGGCAATGCCTAGTTAATTGCTCAATAGGTGGCGTTCTGAGAGTGAGGATCCGAGTCAGGGGAATAAGACGGTGAAGCGCAGAGGCGAAGCAGCTTCAGAGATGGAGTTGCTTCGAGCCGTGAATGGGTGCTTCGCATGTCTCACTCCCTAGACTGGAACAAGACCTCACGGGCCTCACCGTGTTCAGCGGTGGAGTGTACAGGCTGTCAGCCTTGCCCGAGAGGGAGTAGTTGGAATATATAAAAAAAAAAAAAAAAAACACACACACACACACAGCAAACACTCTCATATAAACACATACACACACTCGCACATACATATACTCGTTCTCCAATAAACACATGCACACACAAACATCAAACAATCTTTCATATACACACATACACATAATCGTTCCCTATTACACACACACACACACAATCTCTCATATACACCTGCACACAGATACACACATGCACAAATATTAAGGGGGTTTTGTGGACCCCCTTCTCCCTCATGTTTAGCTCGCTGGTTTTGACATTTTAAGACGTTCACCCTATTATTTTGGCGATTTTAAGACCTTTTGTGCCATTTAGGTGTTGATTTTTTCCTGGCAAGCGATAGCAAACCTGCAGTGTAGGAGAAACTTTTTCCTCCGGAAAATACACAAATTTGTCTCGAAGGGTGGTCTTGGGGTATTTTCTTAAGCTTGATGGAGGTCTAGGTAGGAAACTATAAATAATAATAAATAAATATTTTGTCTATCTATTGCCAGGATACAGTATAATAAAAAGGAAGTCACCGGCACTGAATGGGTTAATAACAGATACGGTATATAAGTAATATAACACAGGGTTGGATGTAAATGGACCTTTGCCTCATGTGAACCAGATTTTTGTGAATGATTTAATATTATTATGTTATATTTGTCCTCAAGTTATAATGTAAAACATACAAAATAAACAAACCAAAACGTATACGAACACAGTAAAAAGACAAAACAACTAATCAAAATCGCTATGTGGAAACAACGCTTAACCCTTTCACGCATTTATGACGCAGAGGTTGCCAGATTAGCAATAAGAAATAGAGTTCTCTCACTCTTATAATTACCTTCCAAAATTAGTTTTCTGCCCACAGCTAACTCAAAGACAACTGCAGAGGTTGAAGTAACTAAACTAAAGGTGGTGATGGGCAACAATTAAACTAAAGGTTTCTAAATACCCCTGATGGTAACAAAGGCTTTAAAGTATCCCCAATAGGCTCAAAATCGCGTCATATGTTGGAGAGGGTTAAGTAAAATTATAATTTATAAATAATTGTACGACTCAACAGTGAACACCCCTCACAGCCACCTATAGTCAATTCATAATAAGTAGGCCAGAAACCGCGACCCAAACCTCTCATAACTGAAAAAAGGGCTAGAGTAAACGAGCTCATTGTTCTACCATTTATGAAGATCCAGGGTATGAGTAGGTGTGGAAATTGACAGCCCATTTGCTCTAACCCTTTTTGAGTTATAGAGGTTAGTGATTTAAGATTTTTGGTCTAGTTATAATGAATAGACTAGCATCTCTGGAGCCCTTTTTCCTATAGTTTATGCGCTGTAAGTAGGCGATAAATTATGAACTTTATCCTCTGTAACTCAAAAAGGGGTAGAGCAAATTGGCTGTAAATTTCCACATATATTCCTTGACTGACTCTTCCCAAATGATAAAAGTATTAGTTCGATTACTCTAGTCGTTTTTTAGTTACAGAGGTTAGAGGTCATGATTGCTAACCTACTTACAGCGAATAGACTATATTGACCTGGCTTCTCTATTCTCTTCCACACTATTGCTAAGAGCCATATTCAATTCACTATTTACCTTTTTGTTTACTTCTCTTACTCAATAGATGCACGAGTTTCTCTGCAAGATCAATATTACTTACGAGGAACAGGTCGTGTATAATAACTCAAGGTTGGATGTAAGAGAGGTCCTACTTTATGTGTATCTGTGAGTCTATCCAACATTCTCGCATCCTTGACCCTTCGAAGATTATGACGCATTGTGACAGTTTATTCTGGCTATTATTAGACGTTTTTATACAGCTTAGGAAGGATCTATGGCAATTCAAAGGCTGAAGACTAGCGCAATTAACCCTTTGACTTTAATCTACCCTTCCTAATCTGAATAGAATCGTCTACCAATAGCCAGAAACATAAATTAAATGCGTCATCGTATCTTCCAAGGGTTAGATTAATTTTGGCGTCCACAGGTTTATGACTCAATATCAGGCGCCCTTCACAGCAACCTATCATTTACGGAAAAGAAATGTGTCATCGAATCTTCTAAACTGTCTTGGTGGTGTAATGGTTAGAGCATGTACATTCTGTATTTGATATCCTGGGTTCGAATCCTGGAAGAATTACATGTTTTTATTAATTTAATCTGGAGTGTTATTGGTGTTAAGAGCGATGTTAAAAATAAGGGTTAATTTATCTTTGTCGTCCGCAGGTGTAAGACTCAACATCGGGCGCCCTTAACAGCAAACCTATCATCTGCGGAAAAGAAATGCGTCATCGTATCTTCTAAGGGTTATATTGTCTTTGTCGTCCACAGGTGTTCGACTCAAAATCAGGCAGCAATCTTCACAGCAATCTATCGTGACCGTATGTGGAAAAGAAACGTGTCATCGTATCTTCTAGGGGGTTAAATTATCTTTGTCCGCAGGTGTACGTCTCGACAACAGGCGCCCTTCACTGCAACCTATCGTCTGCGGAAATCGTATCTTCTAAGGGTTATATTATCTTTGTCGTCCGCAGGTTTACGACTCAACAACGGGCGCCCTTCACAGCAACCTATCATCCGCTGAACCCTTCTTCCTAGTGACGGGGCTGCGGCCGGGCCTCTCCTTCCTCCTACACACCTACGCGGCCAACGCCAAGGGCCGCAGCGACGTGGCCAAACTTGAGACCTTCATGTTAAAAGTGGCCGAGCAACGGAGAGGTAAAACAGGGGTCTATCTATCTATTGCCTGATGCCGCGATCCCCTAAGGAGTGGCCACGAACGAACCGCCCCCATGCACCTCTGTCCCCAGTCAGTCGACGCCCCTCCTGCCAACCAGCACCACCTTCATCCATATACTTTCTCACTCCATCCTTCCACCTCTTTCGGTCTACCTCTCTCTCTGTCCTTCCACCTCACTCTCGTACACCCTCTTAGTCATTTTCTCGCTTCCCATACGTTCCATATGGCCAAACCATCTCAAGGTGTTCCTTTTCACACTTTCCAGCACATCTACCTCCACACCACACCTCCTTCTTACTTCCTCATTCGTCTGTCTATCCCTCCATGTAACTCCGCATGCACTTCTTAAGTAACTCATTTCCACCCCTCTCACTCTTGGTCTGAGTCTCTCAACCAACGTCCATGCTTCACTTCCGTAATATAATATAATAAAAATAAAAATAAAAATAAAAATAAAAGTCCAAGTAACACCTGACTTGACCACTTACGAGTTTCGGACTATAAGGAAGTTTGAGCTGTAAACATCCATATTCATTTGAATTTGTAGTGCATATATAAACACACAAAATCAAATTCAGCTAACTTTTAATGCATCACAAACTCAATGATATTTCTATTTCTTTTAAATATTGAAGTTTACGCTCATAAAAACATTTTCGGAGGAATTAAAAATAAATCTGGTACCTAAGTTTCGTTAGCTATTCCCTTTGGTAACAATCAAGCCGGTATCACACGAGAGCTTTTTTACTCAACATTCAGTAATCAAAACATTTCTGGCATCATTTCTGGATTATTTTGCACTGGTATCGGAAACTAGACTGGTGGTAGATGAATTTAGGTGACCGAAATATTGTAAAAGTTGATCTCATAAGCTGCTATACCAGTGTTGAGGATAAATGTTGAGGAAAAATGCGCTCGTGTGATACCGGCTTCACTCATTACAATAAGTTATTATACTTAAATTTTAACATCCTCAATTTGGAGGTCCTTCTTAGTTGAATTAGTAGAAAGATATATTATATACTATTAAATTTATAATTTTGCTTTTTTCTTCATGTATACATATACTTCCATACCGTGTAATAGAATAAACAATGAACTCCCAAACAGTCTTGATAGAATCCCAGCCACAATACATTTTGTACATGGAACCTTTGTCAAAGTTAGGGCGTTTCTTTCTTTAGGTAGGTGTTTTACAGTTTTGCTAAATGTGGGATAAACTTTTGCTTAGAAATACTGCGCAGTGAAAGAATTCCTGCTGTTAATGCTGCAATGAAGGAGTTATTTTTGTGTTTTTCTTAACCTAAGCACAGGGGGTAATAGACACCACACCCCAGTGTGCACGTATGATGATTTTGGGACCCATTGCCAATATCGATAAAAACTACATCAGCGTGTAGGGAATGTTAGCGTGCATCGGCCCATATATATTTGACCCCCCAAAAAATTTCTGTGGGGGGGTGGGGGAGCGGTCCGTAGTTGGAAAATGTGGAGCGAATGGCACCGCGCGGCTAGATTGTCATCGAGCGGCGAGATTTCCCGGGCGAATATTCCCGCGCCCAGGGGATGGAAGGAGAGGGAAGGAGGGGGTGGGATAGCGCGTAATATTGCGTATCTCTCCTTTTTTTAGCTCTTTTATGGTATTTAGACTATGTGTACGTATGTGCACGTATGTGTACGTATGTAGGCGTACCATATAACAAGGAATATGCCGCATATAGACCAAATCTTGCAATATATAAGCGAATTATCAATGAGTTTCTAGGCGGGAACGAAGAAGTGGTTGAGGTTTGGCGGGAATGAAGGGGATGAGAGGGTGTGTTGCGCCATAATATCACGTATATCTCGTATTTAGAGCACTGTCATGCTATAATAAAGACGTGTACGTATGTAGGCGTCCCATATAACAAGGAATATACCGCATATAGACCAATTGATGCGATATTTACGCAAATTCTCAATGTGTTTATGGAGACGGGAGACAAAAGGTGGGTGGGTGGGAGGGAGGGAGGGGGGCATGGAGGGACGGAGTGATGGAGGGAAGGAAGGGGATGAGAGGGTGTGTTGCGCCATAATATCACGTATATCTCGTATTTAGAGCACTGTCATGCTATAATAAAGACATGTACGTATGTAGGCGTACCATATAACAAGGAATATACCGCATATAGACCAAGTGATGCGATATTTACGCAAATTCTCAATGTGTTTATGGAGACGGGAGACTGTGTACAATCTGGAGGCGCCCGAGGCATATGGATGTCGTGGGATTTTAAACCTTATAGTCTAGCATGTGGCTGATGTTTGTTGCCATCCGGGAGTCCACAGGGTGGAGAAAGAGAGTGAGAGTATTTACTTAGAAACATGAGTCATGAATGGAGAGAGAGAGAGAAAGTGAGACATGCGTATGTCGTTCGTATAGATGGCTTTCAGAATTGCATTTTTATGCAAGCAGACATTGCATTTTAGACACATGTGAAGTATGCACAGAAATATCTAGGCCATTGACTGTAAATAAAGTACGATATTATTAGAGTAGTTTTGAGGAGGGGTAGATGGAACGAGGGAGGTCACACACGAGGGAAGGGAAATAACCCTTTTTTTTCTTTTTTCTATGTGATTGAAGGAGGCAAAAGGCATAACTGCCTATAGCGAGTGCCTCCCCCATAGTTGAAAGAGTGACAGGGCCAAAATCAAGGGACGTTCGAGCCTTTTGGGAACTGAACTATATTTAGACTGGTGTCGAATGACGCTTGTGAAAGGGAAGGGCAGATTGCCATCAGAAACACTTAGATATATTTATTTGCAAGTAATATGCAATCTAAATGTATATTCGAGACCTATTTGAAGTATTTGTATGATAGTCATGACTATGTATAATCCAATATATGCGCGTAAGGGCGTAGGCGAGATATAAGAAAGATGGTTGAGCAATTTTCGACACCCACACAGTTGTTATGCATTATTTACAAGATTACACAATACAAATGTATTTGTGAAGATTATTTTATGCATGCTGTATTTATACGAATTTAGTTGGTAGCCAAACTCAGACAGAGAGAGGTGTTGTGGATGGAGGGAGGGAAGGGTCACCCAAAGTATATAGACACTAACAAGTAAACCTACTGTATACTCGAATTTCTTGAAGGGCGCCGAAGTGTGTAAGTCTTGTAAAATGGTGACATCACGCTCATGGTATAGGCTACTGTGGCTATAGTTTGGGGTTATTTCTACCTGATGGCAAATTAAATCATTTAGCAGTTGATTCCTCGATACTTTATGAAAACTTAAAAAATACTATGTCTCTGCATCCTCTTATTGTCACGTTTTCATAACCAGCAACATATTTCGCTCCAAAATCTGGAGTATTATTACTATAGAAGTGGGGAGCGGGAGACCTTAGCCGTAGCCACTATGTCTCTACATTCGTACTTAATCATGATTGTATTTCGATGTATTCTTACTTATTTTGTACTGAATTGTATTGCATTAGGTTAGGTTCAGCTGGTTAGGTTAGTTATTACAATCAATTTAAGTAAAGCACCTCAAAATACAAGTGTGATCAGGCGCAAATGTATGGGCATGGCGGCTGCGGCCAAAGCCTCTTTCCCAGCGCAGACGAATACAATGAGAAACGATCTAAAATGTACTTTCTGTTTTCACTGTTAATTTATTTTGGAGACATTTTGTTAATTGTATGCTTATATAAATATAAAACAAATATTTCAAAGTAAAAACAACATCAACTAAGACCTATCATTATTAATTTATACCGAAAATAATGGTGAACTATTATAGTCAGTCCTAAAATGATACATTTTTGGTTTTCTTTACTAAATTATCCAAAGAAAACTTATTATCTACGGCTAAGGAAGATGGAGGAAAGGATTTTCTGTGTAAAGTAATGTATGTTTAACAGCAATGACACAAGTGAAGTTGGTTCCAGTACATAATTGAAACCATACATACACACATAAACCTGCGCAAGATTGCTTACCAGAGTATTGGGACTCTTACTCAAGTGTAAATAAGGAAAATAATATGATTACCGAGTATATTTTTCCCCTCTCGGTATTTTGACCATATTTATTGAAAAATTTCAGTAATATAGGGGTAAACTGCATACTCATATAAAGTCAATAATATTATTTATGTAATATCCCTACTTATGATAGCATAATGTACAAACTACTTCAGAAGTTATATTTCGATAATATATGTGTTATGCCCTGTTTTTCTACAGGATTAACTTGGGTAATGTGAGTTCTAACTGACTGGGTATAGAAGGCTGCATGCACAAAACAAGGTATGAGGAATAGAGAACACAAAATAAGCACACGGTAACAAGACACACGATCACTTTTATTGATGTACACACTTCTATAGTTTCCTTGATGATGATTAATATGAAGCATAAGAAGATATGAATACTCGTACAAGACAAATGATAGAATTGAACAACACTAGCATTAAGTGGATCTGGGTGGAGCCTAGTCTCCCACTTCCAACGTTCAGGTATTAATCTTCTGATCACTGGCTTTATTCACAAGTTTATATACTGGAGACCATAAATGTTACTTATAGATTCATATTCACTGTTAGATTTATCAGTGGTAGCTCTGGTGCACAAGTAGTAGTTCACAGACTAGATTAGACACGCGTATTTTAGAGCACAGGAATTCTAGTAACCTCAGGGGGGTACTGATCTAAGTTTTATATTCTTGTATCAGAAACACATAGAACGCAAATCAGTGGGCGAACATCAGATATCACTAGGGTTTCACTTCTATGTAATAATATCTGGATATATGGGTAATTACGAGAGTTAATATCGCCTGTTAATTAATAAACACTGATTCGCTTAGCACTTCCTAATGGAATGGCTATATATGAATTATACTGGGGCAAAGATATAGCCACTTCATAGAAATATTAATAAGTGAGTCTCTAAATAGCACTGTAACACTGTAGCACTGATAGAGTGAATCTTGGGTAGTATTTGATTGGTCTGGTCCTGGTTATCTTGCGTCCGTGATGTTGGGGGCTAACGACTGGTTCCGCGGCCGTCCATATGGTCCATATGTAGAAAGTTCTCAAGATGGATCTCTTAGCGATCGTTGCTGGTTACACTCTTTTATACCCTCTGGTTTCTAGACCTGAATCACAGATATTAGGATCTTCCTGTCAATCTGGATCGGAATTAACGCCAAGCGCATCTCACGTCGATCGTTCAGCTTCCCGGTCTGTATGAAGGTTATAAGGTGTACGTAGATTTCTTTTACGTGGACAGATCCTTCTATCTAAATCTGCCACGGAGTCTGCAGGCTCTGGAACTCAATTCTCAGGAACAACAATGATAGAGCTAGAGGTCAACACAAGGGACCAGCCACTCTTTGGTGTCTATCTTTCAACTGATTTTACTGGGGGCTGGAGCTCGGTTTATAGGTTCGGTTTTGGACCCTGTAGGCAATAGGGATCTCGAGTTTTGATGGACTTATTTGAGCTCTCAATTGATACGGGAACTAGGTAAGGTGGTGATTACTGTTGTGGCACATGGCTGTATGGAGCCTTCATAATGTGATATAACTGAGCCTTAGTAAGAGGTACTATTTTGGCTATACTGGAAGTATATATGGGAGAGAGACTGGATCTACTTTGCGAGGAGGTTTGGGACATCTTTGATAGGAGCATCTCTCTTAGAATGTTCAGTCTTCATTCTATGGTATAGCTGAGGTGCTAATTTGGTTATCGGAGTATGCAAGAAAGGTTAATGGGTTATTGTGGGTTAATAGAGGTTAGTAAGGGTGTTAGTCATACATGGTTAGTTCATTGATAGGAAGAATTCCTGTGCTACCTGGCAATGACCCGGAAGTCAAAACAGGGGTCAGGTGTACCTCCGCAGGGGTAGGGGTCTCCCTGCTCGGGTGGGTGAAAGGGGTAGGCGCGTGTCTTCTCTCTGTGATGGTCGTCTGGGCGGCTGTGGCTGGGGGCTTGCCATATTACAAGTGTTTGTAATAACCCTCTGTTTATGAGACAGATGTGGGTGTTCGTAATACCAAAACCGAAGGTGCCTTGATCAGCTGGTTTAATTGGTTGAGTTGTTAATTGCATGGTTTGTTGGGTGTGGTGGAGGCTGGGTTGCTAACTCTGCCACATTTATGTGGAAGTATGGCAATAGAGGTTAGTCACTGGCGAGGCGGCTAGCCTCGCACTGACGATCATTTGGTAAAGGGTTGTGAATGGGTTGTGAGGGAATAGATGGCATGCAAAGGGTTAGTAAAGTTCTAATGGTGTTCCTTCCTACTGGGGGAAGGTAGGCTGGATAGGAGTATATATACGAAAGGTTTGAGAATGTTAGTAACGGAAACGTTAAGGATATTCAGGGGGTATGGTGGAGAGGCTAGGTCAGGAGGGAGTCGAGGAGCGTGGGGGGTTAACGAGAGGGAGAGGGTTAAGGGGGCCTACGTGGAAGTTTGACCCTAAGGTCTCTGGGCGTAGGGGTGGCATTAGGCTACAGTTGGTATCTTAGACTGGGGGTTAACGACAGGAAAGGTAGGTTAATCAAACACTACCGGGGGATGAGAAATAGGTGGTGGTATATGAGTCTGGAAATTATAGAATCATGTGGACTGTGGGGAAGATGAGGTTAGCTGTAGGTGTGCTTGACTGTGGATAAAAGTAGAGAAAAACATAGTGTATTATTACTCGTCAATACGATGGGTTATGGACACTATTAGTTGACACGATTTCTTGCTGATCTAGTTGTCCCTGGGAACTGCGTTTTCTATGAAATATATACCAAAGAAAGCGGCAGTTTGTAGGGGTAGCTTCGTTATTGTTTCATGGTAGATATGCGTCGAGACAATGGTAAAAGAGGGTTATCTATACAATCTCTGCTTGGGGTAAGAATTAGAGTTACTGCATGGTTGCTAACATCTTCAGTCATTATCTCTGTCTAGGTCTTACAGGAATAATGGTTGCACGATGGTGTACCCGTGGGTATTATAGTTTCTTATCAATTATGACATGGGGGTTAACATATTACTTCTCGGATGGAAGAACATACATAGATTTATGGGGGCAGTTTGTCTTCAGAAACTTAGTCTGGCAAAACAAGGTATTTTAGGGTATGTTGATATTGATATCTTAACTTAGGGACAGGGCATGGGTGTATTAAATTAAGGTGTATTCATGTTCATCATCATGTAGGTAGAGTCTGGCGAGTAAGAGGTGTAGGACACGAGGGGTAGTGGATACGCGAGGTGGGGGAAGGGTCAGTGGTTAGAAGCGATAGCCAGGTGTGGTTTGGAGCTGCTTAGCCCTGCGGGCTTTGGCCTTTCTGAACTGGTTGGCTTGGTGCCTTCTCTCCTTCTTTCTTCTCTCATGCTGATCTATGGGGCGTCTGCTCTCACCTGGTCCTTTCGTTCTGTGGGCCTTTCCTTCGGGTGTTTCTGTTCCCGTTTCTTTGTTGTTCTCGCTCGTGGCTTCCGTGGTGGGCTTCTCGTTCTGGGGCATTTTACTTCCCTCTCCTTCGTTGTAGGCTCATCCTCGATCCTCAAGGGTGAAGTAAAGAGAAGTATAGTCATGGTGGGTCATTTGGAGGGTGTGTAAAAGGTCCCACCAGGCAAGAGAGCGAGGGTCTGGTTTCTTGTGCAGGTCTATGTAGACCTGTAGGAATGTGTCTTCGGTGTTGTGGAGGGCGGCTGCCCGGGCATGATGTGGCCGTTGTAGACCGGCTAAGAGTCCTGTGGACGTTTTTAATTTAATACGTCTTATGAACGGTGTGCATTCGTCCTCAGTGGGGGTAGGGACGGGAGTGACGAATGGCGTGGATGTGTTCATGGTGGAGGTCAGGTATTGAGTGAGGTGTGTGGGACTGACAGGAGGCCTCTTCAGTGTGGTGAAGGGATTAACAACTGAAGGGGAGGGACTAACGCGTGAAGGCGGAGCTGGGGGTGAAGGGGGGATATGAGTCTGGGGTTTTTGGGGTTGTCTTGGGTGGTGTTGCAGGCTGGGAAAATATATGGAGGCAATGTGCAATATTGGTTTAGGTAAGGTGCGTGATGGAGGTGTGTGAGAATGAGGGGGTGTGTGTGTTGTGTGTCTTGGGCTTTTAGTGGAAGAAAGGGGTTTTGTCTTTACATAACTGTCTTGAAATCTGATGGGTCTGTTGATGATTCTACCTTTGGAGGTTCTGGTGGGAAGGTAGATTTTTGTAGTGGGACTTGAGTCGCTCGACGATGTTTTATATTGAGGGGAAGAACGTTTTACAGGTGGAGGACATTTAGGGGGGGTGATGTAGGGGGTTATTTGAGAGGTAGATGCATGTGGAGGTTTTTGTCGAGTGAGGGTGGTAGGAGGAATGGGAGAGGATTGGGTGGGGGTATTGATGGGGGTTCTCGGAGGGGTGACTTTGTGGGGGGATTTAAGTGGGGGTGTGGAGGTCGGGTACGTAATTTTGGAGGGGCTTTGGTTGGGAGTTACTTGTGTGGTAGACGTGGTGGGTGAGGAGGGGTTGGTCGTTGGCATAGGGTACAGTCTTTAGAGGGAGGTTGGATGGGTTTTTTATGAGATGATGAGGTTGGTTGAGGGGGGGGTGGGGTCGCAGGGATAGTGGAGGGGAAAGGGGTGGATGTGGGGGGGGGGGGCTAGACGAGTGGGTAGTGAGTGGAGGTTTAATTGGGAGGGTTGGGGGTAGGAAAGTGTGTTGGGTGCATTCTTTGGTGGGGTTGGTGATTTGATGGTGGGGGGAAATAGGTAGTTTTGTGGGAGTTTGGTGGGGGGGGGGGGGCAGATCTAGAAGGTCATTTGGGGTGATGAGGTGGGGGTTGAGAGGGGATGAGGTTGAAGGGGAAGGTATTTGCTTTCGCGGGAGGGTGGGGGTGGTTATTTTTGGAATATAGTTAGAGGGGTGATGGTGTTTGCTTGTGATTATTCGTCTTCTTTCCCTTTGTGGAGGAGAATTCGATGAAGAAGAAGAGGAGGAGGAGGATAGTGGTCTGGCAGCTCTACGGAACTTTGTTATCAGGGTGTGTTTTCTGGAGGGTTTAAAGGATTTCAGTCGTGGGCGTAAGTTGTAGCATGAGGTGACTGGTGAAGATTGTGTGGTGCGGTTGGGTGTGTACTTGGTTTTAGGTAGGGGTGGTGGTTTTCTTACTGTGGTGCCTGGTGGAGGTACTTCAGGGCTAGACGGGAGGGTTTCTGTTGTGGTCGGGGTTGTGGGTGGAGGTTTTCGTACTTTGATATTTTGGGGAGGTACTTGACTATCAGAAGTGAAGGAATTGGTCATGGTGGAGGAAGGTGTGATAGTGGGGGCTTGGGGTTTGTGGAGGTTAGTTAAGGGGTAACTGTTCCAGTGTGATACTGAGTAAAAGTTGAAAGGATTTAGTGATTAGTATGATTTAGTGAGTTGGGCCTATAATTATTAGGCCTTGTATTTGGGGTTGGGTGTGTTGGGGTGTCTGTCTGTCTGTATGTATGTATGTATGGAAAGGATAGCCAAGGAGGACTGGCAAGTTAAAGAAAGGCAGAGGTTAAGGAGATGTGAGGAAATACAGCTTTCCATATAAAAGTGTTAATGTGTGGAGTCAGTTGGATGATGAAGTGGTGGGTGCGGGGAATATCCAAATTTTAATTTAAAAGGCAAATCAGATGATAGAATACGAGCCTCAAAACTCAATTCCTGTATACTACAATTAGGTGAGTACATACATACATACATACATACATACATACATACATACATACAGAC
>CM064557.1:7195445-7250445 GCA_032716605.1 Paralithodes platypus | reverse complement strand
ACGTTATGGATGGGTTCCTATCAATCTGCATACTTACAGTACATCCATCCACACATACATCCATCCATCCATCCATCCCTACATACATACAGTATATATCCATGCATACAGGTTCTATTTAATCATATAATGTCGCTCTAATCTTTGCCAACGGCCATACCACGTTGAATGCACCGCTTCTCGTCCGATCAGCGAAGTTAAGCAACGTAGGGTCTGGTTAGTACTTGGATGGGTGACCGCCTGGGAACACCAGATGCTGTTGGCATCCACACTTTTGCTGTTTCGGCTTATTACCTCTGTTTGCTGTCTCTTGTTTAGTTTCCTTTTCTATATCTAAGTCTATATCTATTTACCCTTGAATCTGGCTAACAGTAGCCAATATTATGCAATTTAAGTAGGACCTACACTATAGTTGAATTATATTACAAAGTAAAGGGTGGTGAGTTGGTAACCAGCTATAGGCATTAATCTATTATCGACTGATGGTGTAAATATGTAAATTTCTTCTACAGTATATGATATTATGTATTACATGATTAAATAATATTAGTATGCTATACTTACAAAAGTGTTTGCCAAAAGTAGCCAAATTAAAGGTCATTCCTAATATTTATCGATTTTCCTCAGTTTAGGCAATCTTAAGTTTCTCACTTAATACTTTTTACTACCATAGATCACAACATTATACAAGTGCTCAAAATCATCTTAATATAGCTAGAATATAACTGAAAACCTACCTGCCTAGTGTTATAGATATATAGTTATAGAACATAATGCAATGAGTGAAGTCCGTTTTTTAACATAAGTGCCACTTTGATAGATTCGAGATGGCAACCAGCTCTATTTATGTCTTTAGATAAGTTTCTCAATGATTGTAGTATATACAGTATATAATTATGTCATACTTACAAATGAAAGGTATTTCTTAACTTCCTAGTGTTCCTACACTCTATAATAATTATTATCTAAATATATACCATTCATACTCAATGTCTGTCACATTTCTCTTTTTCATTAACAAAGTTGTGGACCTCATAGAGGTCCGGTAGGTATAGGTATATAGGCTATAGGATGTCAGTGGGGTACTCCTTAACCACCAAAGCCGTACAGGGTGCGGCCCTGGCGTTTCAGGGCGTAGACCACGTCCATGGCGGTCACGGTCTTCCTCTTGGCGTGCTCGGTGTAGGTCACAGCATCACGGATCACATTCTCCAGGAACACCTTCAGCACACCACGGGTCTCTTCGTATATCAGACCAGAGATACGCTTCACGCCGCCACGACGAGCCAGACGACGGATGGCAGGCTTCGTGATACCCTGGATGTTATCACGCAACACCTTGCGATGACGCTTGGCGCCTCCCTTCCCGAGCCCCTTGCCTCCCTTGCCGCGTCCAGTCATCTTCACAGCTACCAAGTCAATGATCTAAAAATCGAATCAATCAATCAATCAAATTGAGTAGTGACAGGGGGTTAGGGGGAAGTGGGGATAGGACAAGAAATAGTTGGATGAAGTGAGTTGTAGCAGGAGAAAAAGGTTTCCAGGCTTGACTGGAACTGCCTGAGGGTTTTTCTGATTTTAGCTGCTGAAGAGACTGGCCAGGGCAAGGTCGACAGGGGCGCGTTCGGGGAGGCTCCTCGCTGGCACGGGTATCATCTGCCATGTCTGGTCGGGGGCGTGTGAGGCTGGGGTGATGGTGGTGAAGGTGATGGGTGTTGGTGGTGGTGGTGGTGAGTTTTTATTTCCTTGGGAGGTTTGGGAAGCCGCGTTTTAGAGCTTCCTCCACTGTTACCATGCAGGTCACGTAGTTGGTCTTCGGGTCCTTCGTGTGGAAGTAACAGTTGCAGCCGTCTCTTTTCCAATTCTCCATACAGTAGGACAGGAATCCGTGGAACTCAGGTATTATGCAGTCCTTGTATGCATAGCTCATGGACATGTTGAAGTCTGTTTCGAGGTGTGGATAACAGATTTCCTTGAACAGTTGCTGATGAGTTTTTGGAGCTTTTGCTGATTGTGGTGTTGGTGGCTGGGGCTCGGAAGTTGCAGCTGGTAAGGTCTCCTTTGCTACTGCTGGTGTTTTCTTCTTCTTCATTCTTTTGGCTTTGGGGCTCGCCATCTCAATGGTGGGCATGGAGGCTGCTTCTGCATGTTGTGCTAACTCAGGTGGTGGTGTAGTGGTTGCAGTCAAAGCCGTGATTACTGAAGGTGGTGGTGGTGGTGGGAGGGCTTCCTCGACCTCCATAGGTGGTGCTGGAGTCTTGTCCTCTTCAGGGTTGCATTCTCCAGTGAAAAGGTCGATGAAGGGAGTCAGAGTCAGTAAAAATCGACAAATCACCCAGCCTTATATAATGCTCTCACGGACGTACAGGTACAGGCATCACCCTTCGACAATGCCCACACGTCTTTGGAGGGATTTTCTTCTTTTTTTTTTTACACTCTCATTTACCCCTTGACCTCTTCGTCATTTTGGTTACCAACAAAGGCTAAAGCAAGCACTGCAACGTGGAGAAAAAGCTTAAAACCCTCGCGGATCAAGGCACAAGCCACTCCCACCAATCAGGGCCGGGCAGTCGCCTGCCCCACGGCTCGGGGAGTGTATATAAGGAGAAAAAAGCCAAAAACTTCTCCAACTGGTCACAGTCACACTGACGACACACCATGGCTCGTACAAAGCAGACTGCTCGCAAGAGTACCGGAGGCAAGGCCCCTCGCAAGCAGCTGGCCACCAAGGCTGCTCGCAAATCGGCCCCTGCCACTGGAGGAGTCAAGAAGCCCCACCGTTACAGGCCCGGTACCGTGGCTCTGCGTGAGATCCGTCGTTACCAGAAGAGCACCGAGCTCCTCATCAGGAAGCTGCCCTTCCAGCGCCTGGTGCGTGAGATTGCCCAGGACTTCAAGACTGACCTCCGCTTCCAGTCCTCAGCCGTCATGGCTCTGCAGGAAGCCTCCGAGGCTTACCTGGTGGGTCTTTTCGAGGACACCAACCTGTGCGCCATCCACGCCAAGCGTGTCACCATCATGCCCAAGGATATCCAGCTGGCCCGTCGCATTCGTGGCGAGCGTGCTTAAGCCCTTGAGCTTCGATCCTCTCCTTTACCAACTCGGCCCTTCTCAGGGCCACCAAATACTTTTCCAAAAGAGAATGATTGTAGACTGGGAATAGATAGGGATTTATTATTATACAGTACAGTTTGTACGTGGAAGAAGATAGTTAATCAATCAGAGACAGTGTTTGGATTTTAATTTGGCTATTTTTATGTTATGTCATGAATGATAATTATAATCAATTCCCTGCCTCACTCCTCCCAAATGGCAGAATATCAATGTTAGTTCGACGACCTACATGAGCCACATTTTTGGCCAAGTTAACATTCATTATGCAGTTTATTGCATTTAGTAGTTTTCACAATGTGGTAAAATGATGGCAGGTAGTTATTTCTAAACATTAAATAAAGACGATTGATTGACTACCCCTACCATTTGAAATAAAAGTACTACTGAGGTGAGGGTGAGGGCTGGTCCTATATCATGAGTGAAGTTTGGTATCCTCTAGCCAACTTTTCTGTCTGTCTGTATCTTTTCCTTCTGGGGGCAGGAGGCTAGAAATCCTCCTCCCGTACTCAATTACAAACTTTACAGGTTTCTGTTCTGGCTCTGTCTTGAGTCGGGCCCCCTGAGTATATAGTACAGTACATACACACTGTTTGACATGAAAAGCAAGGAGAATGATGAGAAATGCAATTGGGTTAGATGGAGGAGGAGTATGAAAGTATCAATAATACTACTACTACTATGCATTGTAATATATCCTAATATTAATAATGACAACACCAACATTATTATTAGTGGTAAAAGGAAGTCAACATTTTGTCTTTTTCTCGTCAATAATGTGTGGCTCCATAAGGAGCCGAGTTAAGGGGGGATCAAGTAGGAGGCAAGCTCTTTACTTGGATGAGGTGTACTTGGTAACAGCCTTGGTGCCCTCAGACACAGCGTGTTTTGCCAACTCTCCAGGGAGCAGGAGCCTGACGGCGGTCTGGATTTCCCGACTGGTGATGGTGGAGCGTTTGTTGTAGTGGGCCAGACGAGAAGCCTCGGCAGCAATACGCTCGAAGATGTCATTGACGAAGGAGTTCATGATAGACATGGCCTTGGAGGACACACCTGTGTCAGGGTGTACCTGCTTCAGGAGACCTTGTATATATAGATCGAGTAACTTTCCTTCCTCCTGCGCTTTTTCTTCTTGCCGTCGCCCTTGGCAATGGCCTTCTGGGCCTTGCCGGCCTTCTTGGCGGCCTTTCCTGAAGTCTTGGGTGGCATGTTGTCTCGTCGAACAGTGGTGAGTGGTGAGTGCACTTTTTTTTTTTTTTTTTTTTTTTTTTTTTTTTTTTTTTTTTTTTAGGAAGGAGGGAGAATAAGTAGAGGGTTTGGTCAGGAAGGTAAAGTAGGAAATTATGAAGTACAGTAGAAGGGAGAAGGTTAGTGGGCCGGCCACCTTGCTGTATTTATTTTGGTTTTTGCATATTTTTACATAATTCTTCTGCCTTAGGCAGGTAAAGCTAAGCTAGCTAAGTTTTTCTTAAAATTTGTGTTTACATGATGTACTTTGGGATTCGTTTAGGTTTAGGTGAACATTTTATCATTATAATAATGTATTGGATTTACAGTTTTATGAACTTAAGTATTAAGTGTATAGTGGATCTGGTTCATTTTCTCCTATAGCAGTTAGGCTGCTAGGAAAGTTCCTATTAAAATTGTTTATATGTTGGTGTCTTTCTCTTAAATCATTGTATAAGTTTTCATTTATTAGTTCAATTCTTCCCAGATCTTTTTCGCTCTATGGTACAGTTTAACATTTAATGGGCTTATTTTTGCTATGTGGTGTAAATCTTGGGTTGTATGTAAATAAGGGTATCTTGTATTTGTTGCAAATCTGAGAGCTTTGTTTTGTACTCGTTGTAATGTTAGTATTTGTGATTTGCTGAGAGCCAGTGTAGGTATTGGGGGGTATTCAAGGATTGGGAGGACTAAGGCTTTTTTAAATGTATTTTAATAGGTGTACTGAGGTTTCTAAAACGGAAGAGTTTGCTCAGGGCATGGATAGCTCTTCCCTTTCTTTCACTTACGTTAGTGATATAGCTTGTACTTGAGATTTTAAGTCCAAGAGATTTTCCATTTTGTTGGAAGTTAACTAGGTTTTCATTTATTACCAAGTCTTCATTGTTTTTGGAGCCGATTGGAATGATGGCGAACTTATTGACATTAGTTTTAATCTTCCATTTTTTTTCATATGTATTAATTGTCTCAACTTCTAGTTTTGTTCTTGCGTTCATCATGTGCTTGGATTTTCCCTGGTAATGGATTATCTGGGTGATATCGTCCGCATAACTGATATTTAGTCCTGTGTGAGAATTAGGTGTATCTCTGGTGTATATTATGAAGAGAGTGGGTGACAAGACGCTGCCCTGAGGTACTCCACAACTTAATTGAAAGTACTCACCAAGGTAAGAGTTTATTTTAACTCTGGCTTTTCTGTCATCAAGAAAATCGCATAAGAGTTTTTCTATGATGACAGGCAAGTCCAGATGTAGAATTTTGTACTTTAGTCCTTGGTGCCATACTTTGTCAAAAGCCTTAGTAATGTCTCTCAGGACTAGGTGGCATTGTCCCCTGTCTGCTTTGCTTAAGGCAATTTGTTCTGTTATACTGCAAGTGCGTGTGTGGTGCTCTGTGTTGTCTGAAACCGTATTGATATTATGTTTCTGTCGGTTATTTCAAGATGAGTTCTTAATCTTGTGTTTATAACTCTCTCGAAGATTTTGCCGGGAACTTCAAGGAGCGAGATTGGGCGGTAATTGTTTGGATTGTGGGGTGTTTTTCCTGGTTTTGGGATCAATTTGATGGTTGATTTTTTGAATGTGTCTGGAAAGTAGCCTGCAGAGAGTGAAGCATTAAAAATATTTCTTAATTTTGAAATTGAAGATTCTGGGAGGTGTGTCAGTATAGTTTTGTTGATCCCACTTTCTCCTGGACAGGTATTTTTGTGTTTTTATGATGCTTTAATTTCTGTGTTTGTTATGGGTTTCGTGAGGAAGCTCTGCTCATCAAGTCTGGAAAGTCTGCTTGATGGTATGGAGTTGTGCGATTGAAGTTTTCTTGCATATAGTTGTTAACTTGTCGTTGTTTCGTCATCCTCATCATCACTGTCTTCCTCTTCTTCGTTGAGTACTCTCTCCCAAATTTTCTGTGGATTGTTTCTTGGCTTTGTTCGTCAAAAATTTGTTATTTTGCTCATCTATGATGTAATGAGTAGGTGGGCTGACTTCTCCAGTCAGTGATTTGAATTTTCTCCAGAAAACCTCCGGTTCAGAGTATGTAGCTGTTAATTGTGTGAGTGTGTTTTCCCAGTGTATGTTTGCTTCTTCTTGTAAAGTGTGTCTTAGTGTGTTTTGGAGTGTTTTGTATCTGTTGTAATGTACATTAGTCCAGCCATGAGTGTTTGCATGATGTCTGAGTGCAGTATATTGTTGTATTAATAATTGTGTTTCAGGGGTAGGTGTAGTGCCTGTTAATTTCTTGAGTCTTGTGTGTGGTATGCATGTGTTGATTGCTTGATGATTGTGTTTTACCATGTATCAATCTCTTTATCAAGTTCTTCTAGTGTGGCTTCCTTTAGTTCAGTTGTGTTGTGTGTTCTTCTATGTTTGTTTGAAAATCGTCCCAGTTTGTCGCTGGAATGTTAGGACGTGGGGGTGCGGGGATATAGATGGGGGCTGTACTGATTTGGGTTATAATCATTGTGTGGTCACTTGTTGTTAGTGGCCCTTGTTTTATATTAATATTGTGATATGTGTTGTAATTAGTCAGCATTGTGTCTGGAGTTGTGGCTGAGTTGGCGGTGAAGAATGTTGGAAAGTGAGGTCCTATATGTTGAATTATTCTGTCTAATATAAATTTGTGTAGTTGTCTTCCTGTTGTGTTGGTATGTCTGTATCCAAATGTTGGGTGGTTTGCATTTAAGTCCCCAAAAAGGTATACCGGTGTATCTCCTGAATAATGCTATGTAGTCTGGTGTGGGGATAAACAGTCTACTTGGTGGTATGTAGTCTGTAGCTATTATTATTGGACCTGTTTCTGTTTGAATTTGTACTGCTAGTGTGTCGTCAAGAAGTCATCTGTGATTTTGTGTTGTAATTCTTGTCTAATTGCAATGGCAGTGCCATCCATGTGTCTGTTGTATATGTTTGATTTTATTACTTTAAATCCGGGATCTTTAGACTTTCTTCATTTTTAACACCATGACTTTGTATTAGTATTATGTCTGGTTTGAGTTGTAGATATGTGTTGACTAACTCGTGCTTTCTGTTATTCCATGTGAGTACATTATGTTGAATAATTTTTAGATTTTGAGCCATGTTTGATTAAGTTGTTTTTTTCCCGTTTTGGGCTGTTGTTTGGGTGTGAGTGGGATTTGTGTGAGTTGGGATTACACGTTCATCTTTGGCTTTTTTGAGGTTAATTTCATTTACCTGATGGATGTAGTGATTTAGCGGTTTTGCAGTGCTCCTGGTGTTTCATGCGAGTGCGGGTGTGCTTGTTAGGGCAGGGGTTGACTGTGGCTGATCTTCATGTTCTTCTGTGTTATTTTGTTCATTTACCTCTGAGTCCTCTGCTTCGACGTCGACGCTGCTGACATCGGAGTCGGTAAATCCTTCACTGCTGCTGCTTAAATCTTGCACGGGGTTGTTTTTTGGCTTATATGATCTGCCGGCGGATCACAGAGCGCCACCAGCCTCGCTGTGTCTCCACTGATTGGTTGGCGCAGGCTAGCTCTGATCCTCACATGGGTATATAAGTCATGGTATGCCGAATTTGGTTTATTCCTGATTCTTCGGTCCGCAGACCGAATTACTATACAAGCATCATGTCTGGACGTGGCAAGGGCGGTAAGGTGAAGGGCAAGTCAAAGTCCCGCTCCAGCAGGGCTGGACTCCAGTTCCCCGTCGGCAGGATCCACCGTCTGCTGCGTAAGGGCAACTATGCCGAGCGTGTCGGTGCTGGCGCCCCCGTCTACCTGGCCGCTGTCATGGAGTACCTGGCTGCTGAGGTGCTCGAGCTGGCCGGTAATGCTGCCCGTGACAACAAGAAGACCCGTATCATTCCCCGTCACTTGCAGCTGGCTATCCGCAATGACGAAGAGCTGAACAAGCTTTTGTCTGGTGTCACCATTGCCCAGGGAGGAGTTCTGCCCAACATCCAGGCTGTGCTTCTGCCCAAGAAGACCGAGAAGAAGTAAATCCTTCGTCTTGGCCCTCTTATCCTATCATCGGCTCCTTAAGGAGCCACAAATGATTTCCTGAAAAAGAGAATGACAGACTGTTTTAAATTAGTGGTAGTAGTTGTTTTATTGTTGTTCACTTGAATTCACAGTCAATATCCTCTAATCTTAACCATAATGTCATGCACTGCATCTGCATCCTTTAAAAAAAAAAAAAAAAAAATGCATTGGGAGTGGTAACATAATATAAATTATACAAACATTGATCGATTATATGCGAAAACAAAAGGAAAACGTTTGTGCTGATTTCATTGTAGTAATGATATGTGCTAACATTAGCAGGTTTGATAGAATACAATAATTCACCCAATTATTAGCACAGACAAATACAATAAGGTACTATGCATGTGAATCCACATTGTCATTTAATTTAAGGTACCAGATTATATTATAGCAAGGACAAACACCCAAAAAAAAAAAAAAAAAATCTCTTGATAGTTTCTCACCTCCTTAGGTATTTTACCTGTGTTTAAAGTCTTCACACCTACTGTAGAAGATAGGCTCGCTTTGTCAAAGAAAACGTTACTGGCTTGAGGCTAAGGGGTAACTGTTCCAGTGTGATACTGAGTAAAAGTTGAAAGGATTTAGTGATTAGTATGATTTAGTGAGTTGGGCCTATAATTATTAGGCCTTGTATTTGGGGTTGGGTGTGTTGGGGTGTCTGTCTGTCTGTATGCATGTATGTATGGAAAGGATAGCCAAGGAGGACTGGCAAGTTAAAGAAAGGCAGAGGTTAAGGAGATGTGAGGAAATACAGCTTTCCATATGAAAGTGTTAATGTGTGGAGTCAGTTGGATGATGAAGTGGTGGGTGCGGGGAATATCCAAATTTTAATTTAAAAGGCAAATCAGATGATAGAATACGAGCCTCAAAACTCAATTCCTGTATACTACAATTAGGTGAGTACATACATACATACATACATACTGTACATACATACAGACAGACAGACAGACAGACAGACAGACATACATACATACATAGACATACATACATACATACCAACCACGTTTTTATGCATATACTACGTTTCTCGAGTAGTTTTGTTCTCAGAAAGTTAGGTTAGTGTACAGTCATCATTTTCTGGCATATCATACACTGTGTTAATTCACGTCTTTCAGAATGATATTGTACATTAAAGTAATGAAATGTCTGGCCATATTGGCTACCTAGTTATATAATTAATGATGGTACTTATACTCCAAATATGTTGGGGCATATTATATGGCATAATTATTATATTATATATATATTATGCCATATTATACGGTGTTGATGGAACTCCTCTTTCATTTGCGTGGCTTCCCTGACTGTTTCTATTTGAGCTTCACCTAGACAGAGAGTAATCCAGCTAACTCTCTGAAACACCTCTTCCGTCTTGTCAAGCACACCACACTTTTTTTTTTTTTTTCCAACACACCTAGTGTAAATTACACTCCAACGTACCTTCATTTTCAGCTGACTCTCATCAACCTTAGATAGATAGATAGATAGATAGATAGATAGATAGATAGATAGATAGATAGATAGATAGATAGATAGATAGATAGATAGATGGATGGATGGATGGATGGATGGATGGATAGATTGATAGGTAGGTAGATAGATAGATAGGTAGATAGATAGATAGATGGATGGATGGATGGATGGATAGCTGATTTGATGTATGTATGTATGTAGGTAGGTAGGTCGGTAGGTAGGTAGGTGGATGGATGGATAGCTAATTTGATGTATGTATGTATGTAGGTAGGTAGGTAGGTAGGTAGGTGGATGGATGGATAGCTAATTTGATGTATGTATGTATGTAGGTAGGTAGGTAGGTCAGTAGGTAGGTTAGGTTAGGTTAGGTTAGGTTAGGTTAGGTTAGGTAGGTAGGTGGATGGATGGATGGATAGGTAGGTAGGTAGGTAGGTAGGTAGATAGATAGATAGATAGATAGATGGATGGATGGATGGATGGATAGCTAATTTTATGTATGTATGTATGTATGTAGGTAGGTAGGTAGGTAGGTAGGTAGGTAGGTGGATGGATGGATAGCTAATTTGATGTATGTATGTATGTAGGTAGGTAGGTAGGTAGGTAGGTTAGGTTAGGTTAGGTTAGGTTAGGTTAGGTTAGGTTAGGTTAGGTTAGGTAGGTAGGTAGGTAGGTAGGTAGGTAGGTGGATGGATGGATGGATAGGTAGGTAGGTAGGTAGGTAGGTAGGTAGGTAGGTAGATAGATAGATAGATAGATAGATAGATAGATAGATAGATAGATGGATGGATGGATGGATGGATGGATGGATAGATAGATAGATAGATAGATAGATAGATAGATAGGTAGATAGATAGATAGATAGATAGATAGATAGATAGATAGATAGATAGATAGATGGATGGATGGATGGATGGATGGATGGATAGCTAATTTGATGTATGTATGTATGTATGTATGTAGGTAGGTAGGTAGGTGGATGGATGGATAGCTAATTTGATGTATGTTTGTATGTAGGTAGGTAGGTAGGTAGGTAGGTAGGTAGGTAGGTAGGTAGGTCGGTAGGTAGGTAGGTAGGTAGGTAGGTAGGTAGGTGGATGGATGGATAGCTAATTTGATGTATGTATGTATGTAGGTAGGTAGGTAGGTATGTCGGTAGGTAGGTAGGTAGGTAGGTAGGTAGGTAGGTGGATGGATGGATAGCTAATTTGATGTATGTATGTATGTAGGTAGGTAGGTAGGTAGGTAGGTCGGTCGGTAGGTAGGTAGGTAGGTAGGTCGGTCGGTAGGTAGGTAGGTAGGTAGGTAGGTAGGTAGGTGGATGGATGGATAGATAATTTGATGTATGTATGTATGTATGTTTGTATGTATGTAGGTAGGTAGGTAGGTAGGTAGGTAGGTAGGTAGGTAGGTAGGTAGGTGGATGGATGGATGGATAGATAATTTGATGTAGGTAGGTAGGCAGGCAGGCAGGCAGGCAGGCAGGAAACACATTTGTCAAAGAATAAATGCATTCATAAAGAAACAGTTATATAATAATTGTAGAGAAAGACACCAACCTAGGCTATAAACAATTTTTATAGCAGCCTTACTGCTATAGAAAGAGATGAACCAGTTTCTAAAACTGTAAACCCAAAATGTGTTGACCTAAGACCATTTTCGTGAAGTTATTAGTGAGTTGGGGCCTCTATATTAGGCCTTGTATTTAGGGAAGGGTGAGATAGGGATCTGCCTTGTATGGGCCAGACTCCGATTTCCTTATGTTCTTATGACTGTGTCGACATCTCCATGTCTTTATTGCGAGAGTAACTTCGTTGTCTATTCGTCCATCATTCATTCATTCATTCATTCCTGACATAAATCATTGGTATTTGGCTTAACTTTTTGTATAGATGCAACAGTATAATAATATACAGGCAAACCTACTGTCTTACCAGATCCAGTCAAATAATACTGCAGCTGATTCATTGTGCAAACGTTATGGATGGGTTCCTATCAATCTGCATACTTACAGTACATCCATCCACACATACATCCATCCATCCATCCATCCCTACATACATACAGTATATATCCATGCATACAGGTTCTATTTAATCATATAATGTCGCTCTAATCTTTGCCAACGGCCATACCACGTTGAATGCACCGCTTCTCGTCCGATCAGCGAAGTTAAGCAACGTAGGGTCTGGTTAGTACTTGGATGGGTGACCGCCTGGGAACACCAGATGCTGTTGGCATCCACACTTTTGCTGTTTCGGCTTATTACCTCTGTTTGCTGTCTCTTGTTTAGTTTCCTTTTCTATATCTAAGTCTATATCTATTTACCCTTGAATCTGGCTAACAGTAGCCAATATTATGCCAATTTAAGTAGGACCTACACTATAGTTGAATTATATTACAAAGTAAAGGGTGGTGAGTTGGTAACCAGCTATAGGCATTAATCTATTATCGACTGATGGTGTAAATATGTAAATTTCTTCTACAGTATATGATATTATGTATTACATGATTAAATAATATTAGTATGCTATACTTACAAAAGTGTTTGCCAAAAGTAGCCAAATTAAAGGTCATTCCTAATATTTATCGATTTTCCTCAGTTTAGGCAATCTTAAGTTTTCTCACTTAATACTTTTTACTACCATAGATCACAACATTATACAAGTGCTCAAAATCATCTTAATATAGCTAGAATATAACTGAAAACCTACCTGCCTAGTGTTATAGATATATAGTTATAGAACATAATGCAATGAGTGAAGTCCGTTTTTTAACATAAGTGCCACTTTGATAGATTCGAGATGGCAACCAGCTCTATTTATGTCTTTAGATAAGTTTCTCAATGATTGTAGTATATACAGTATATAATTATGTCATACTTACAAATGAAAGGTATTTCTTAACTTCCTAGTGTTCCTACACTCTATAATAATTATTATCTAAATATATACCATTCATACTCAATGTCTGTCACATTTCTCTTTTTCATTAACAAAGTTGTGGACCTCATAGAGGTCCGGTAGGTATAGGTATATAGGCTATAGGATGTCAGTGGGGTACTCCTTAACCACCAAAGCCGTACAGGGTGCGGCCCTGGCGTTTCAGGGCGTAGACCACGTCCATGGCGGTCACGGTCTTCCTCTTGGCGTGCTCGGTGTAGGTCACAGCATCACGGATCACATTCTCCAGGAACACCTTCAGCACACCACGGGTCTCTTCGTATATCAGACCAGAGATACGCTTCACGCCGCCACGACGAGCCAGACGACGGATGGCAGGCTTCGTGATACCCTGGATGTTATCACGCAACACCTTGCGATGACGCTTGGCGCCTCCCTTCCCGAGCCCCTTGCCTCCCTTGCCGCGTCCAGTCATCTTCACAGCTACCAAGTCAATGATCTAAAAATCGACAAATCAATCAATCAATAATGAGTAGTGACAGGGGGTTAGGGGGAAGTGGGGATAGGACAAGAAATAGTTGGATGAAGTGAATTGTAGCAGGAGAAAAAGGTTTCCAGGCTTGACTGGAACTGCCTGAGGGTTTTTCTGATTTTAGCTGCTGAAGAGACTGGCCAGGGCAAGGACGACAGGGGCGCGTTCGGGGAGGCTCCTCGCTGGCACGGGTATCATCTGCCATGTCTGGTCGGGGGCGTGTGAGGCTGGGGTGATGGTGGTGAAGGTGATGGATGGTGGTGGTGGTGGTGGTGAGATTTTATTTCCTTGGGAGGTCTGGGAAGCCGCGTTTTAGAGCTTCCTCCACTGTTACCATGCAGGTCACGTAGTTGGTCTTGGGGTCCTTCGTGTGGAAGTAGCAGTTGCAAGCCGTCTCTTTTCCAATTCTCCATACAGTAGGACAGGAATCCGTGGAATTCAGGTATTATGCAGTCCTTGTATGCATAGCTCATGGACATGTTGAAGTCTGTTTCGAGGTGTGGATAACAGATTTCCTTGAACAGTTGCTGATGAGTTTTTTGGAGTTTTTGCTGATTGTGGTGTTGGTGGCTGGGGCTCGGAAGTTGCAGCTGGTAATGTCTCCTTTGCTACTGCTGGTGTTTTCTTCTGCTTCTTCATTTTCTTGGCATTGGGGCTCGCAAACTCAATGGTGGGCATGGAGGCTGCTTCTGCATGTTGTGCTAACTCAGGTGGTGGTGTAGTGGTTGCAGTCAAAGCCGTGATTTCTGAAGGTGGTGGTGGTGGTGGGAGGGCTTCCTCGACCTCCATAGGTGGTGCTGGAGTCTTGTCCTCTTCAGGGTTGCATTCTCCAGTGAAAAGGTCGATGAAGGGAGTCAGAGTCAGGACCTTCGGCTTGGTGGGTGCTGGTGGTGATGGTGCAGGCCCCTCTGAAGGTGGTGGTGGGCAGTTTTTCCTATTCAGAGGGCGAGGCAGGAGAAGTTTTTGGAGCCGGTGTGTTCCTCTGCCTCGGTGTTCTCTGGTGGCTCCCTGGAAGGTTCGCTGGGATGAATATTACAGGGAGGTTGTTCTCCTTCAGGAGGGCGGGCAGAATCTGCTGCAGGAGGGAGGTGTCGTCTCCAGCCAGAGCCATAGCCGTCCTAATAACCACATCTATGATGGAAAAAGATGTGGTATTGGATTTTGGGCTCGGCCTGGTGGGTCTCCTGCTGGTTGACTCCTTCTGCCCCTCCTTCAGGAGGTCCCTGGCGTGAGTGGAGCCCTTGACAGCGGCGCCCTTTGGTCCCGTCACCTGTCTGGCTTCAGGACCTCTGGGAGCAGCCACTGCCACAAATTCCACCCTTTCTCCATCACCAAGGGAGGGCACAGCCTTAAGGGGGTTGTTTTTCTTGATGGCGCAAGTCAAGTCAAATTGAGTAGTGACAGGGGGTTAGGGGGAAGTGGGGATAGGACAAGAATTAGTTGGATAAGTGAATTTTATAGAGGAGAAAAAGGTGTCCAGGCTTAACTGGAGCTGCCTGAGGGTTTTCCTGATTTAGCTGCTAAAGAGACTGGCCAGGGCAAGGTCGACAGGGGCGCGTTGGGGGTGACTCCTTGCTTGCTTGGGTATCACATGCCATGCCATTCCGACATGTCTGTTCGGGGGGGGGTTGTGAGCCTCATGGATTTGATATGTTTTCGTCATGTGAGACCCGTGAGGCTGCGTGGTGAACCCATGAGACGCGAGACGTGGTGCCGCCACTGGAAGGGGCCCTCCCCCCCAATCGCCAGGGGCGCCGCTGCACGGCTATGGGGTCAAGAACACACAACCTAGAAATAATAGTAGGAGGATGATTGTAGTAGAGAAAGTTTTGAAGAATGAAGGTATTTTTAGTGGTAGAAAAAGAGAAAACAAATTTAGTGGTAGGGATAAGTAGTGGTGAGGGCTTTTTTAGTCAGAGGGAAAGAGTTGTGAAATTTTTGTTTTTATATAGAGGTTAAGTGATCTAGGAGGAATAGTAAGAGGTTGATTGTAGTAGAGAAAGTTTGATATAGGGATTAATTTTTAGTGGTAGAGAAAGGGAAAACATTTTAGTCTTAGGGATAAGTAGTGGTGAGATGTGTTTTAGTTGTAGAGAAAGTTGTGATGTTGTTTAGTCTTAGAGAAGCTGTAATTTGGTCTTGAGGTATAGTAGGAGGTTTTGTTGTGGTAGGGAGAGTTCGGAATAGAAGATATTTTTAGTAGTAGAGATAGGGGAAGATATTTTTTAGACATAGGGATAGGTAGTGGTTAAAGTGGTAGTAGGAGTCATAGAGAGAAGTAGGAGTAGCTTGTTGATTATTGTTAATATGCAGGAGGGGGGTAAGGGGTTTGTGGCCTGTTGAAGATGGCCGGGTTGTTGTTTCTTAGTCTGTGAGGGAGTGTGTTGTTGAAGAATTGTTGCCAGTGGGGGTTGGTCTCATTTAGTTTATTTAATTGTTTGTCGCCTAGTTGCCTCCAGTATATGTTTAGTGGGGGTATGTTGCTTCTGATGTGTAGTGTTTCGTTTCTAGCAAATTCTGTCCAGTGTGTGTTGTGTATGAATCTTAGTGCTTTATTTTGTATGACTTGTAGTTTTTTTCGTGTTAGTTTGGGCTGCTAGTTGGAGTGTGTTTGGTGCATATGTTAGTAATGGTCTGATTAGAGCTTGTATAGGTGTGTTTTTGTCTTGGTTGAGGCTGATCGGAATCTGTACAGGGATCTTAGTGCATTGGCTGCTTGGGCTTTTTTTGAGGTTATATGTTTTGACATTGTGAAAGTTTTGTCAAAGTTAATTCCGAGGACTTTGTTACAGTGTTTGATTGGTATTGGTGTACGGTTTTGGTTGTATTGGTTGAGGATGATGTGTCGTGGTTGTTCTCTCTTGGTCCCAAAGTAGGTTACTTGTGATTTGGTGGGGTTTGTGGTGATACGCCATTTTTGTTCCCAGGTGGTTACTCGTTGTGTTTCAGTGTTAGCTTTGTCTGTGAGTCTGTCGAGGGAGTTAAAATCCCGCACTATGTGTGTTACGTCGTCAGCATATTGTATGGTGAGAGAGTCGTTGTGGTATGGATTGGGTAAATCGTTAGTGTATAGGATGTATAGGGTTGGAGATAGGACGGAGCCCTGAGGTACTCCTGCTTGAAGTTGGAAATAGTCTGAGAAGTGGTTGTTGAACTTAATCCGCATTTTTCTGTCTGTGAGGAAGCTGCATAGTAGGCGTTGCGATAGTGATGGGAGGTTGAAATTGTTGCATATTTTGTATTTTAAGCCATCGTGCCATACCGTGTCGAATGCTTTTTGTACATCTTTAGTGATTAGAGCTGTTTTGTATCTGGCAAGCTTGTTGGTGTGTATGTAGTTTGTGATTATATTGAGTGCGTCTTGGGTTGAGTGTCTTGCTCGGAAGCCAAACTGTTTGTGTGAGAGTAGTTCATGTTCGTCTAGGTGTAATCTGAGTCTGTGGTTGTATATTCTTTCGAATACTTTCCCTAGTGTCTCGAGTAGGCTGATAGGTCTGTAGTTTTGGGGGTCAGTGTGGTCTTTTCCTGGTTTTGGAATGAGTATGGCTGTTGCTGTTTTAAATTTTTGGGGGAAGTATCCTGTTGCTAGTTGTGCATTGAAGATGCAAGTGATGGCAGCGATTGTCTGTGGTGGGAGGTGTTTTAGTATGAGGTGTCCGATTTCGCTGTCTCCTGGTGCTCGTTTTTTGGTGTTTTTGATAGTTTGTTTTACTTCTTCGGTGGTGATTGGTGTAGTGAGAATGTTGTGGTGGTTGAGGTTGTTTGTGTTTATTGTCGGGAGGGGAGAGGTGTGTGGTTGAAGTCTTAGTGTTTCGTTAGTTATATTGTTTATGTGGTTTAAGATGGGTGGGTGTTGAGAAGGAGGTTGTGGGCGGAATATAGTTTCCCAGTGTTGTTTCATAATTTGTGTTACTTGGGCGGGGTCTGTAATTTTTCTGCCGTTTATTTGTAGGGATTCAAATTTGTTTTTTTCTGTGCCTCGGAGGCGGGAAATTTTTTGGCAGAATTCATTTGGGTTGTTTGATCTGTGGGTCTCGGCTTCGTGAATTAGTTTTTCCCAGTGTTTGTTGTGATCTGTATTTAGGCTGTTTATAATGTGTCTTCTGAGTATTGTTATGTCTCTGAGCACGGGGGCGAGGTTGTGTTTGTTTGTTTCAAATCTATTTCTGTAGCAGTGGAGTAGTCTTGTGTTTTGATAGAGGGTGTGAAGGAGTATTTTATTTTGTATCGCTGTTTGGGTATGTTGGCTTTTGCCGTGTCGGTGATGGCTTGAAAGAGTTGGTTCCAGTATTTGTCTATTATTGTAGTGGGGTGATTTTCTAGGTCTAGTATGTAAGTTTTTTCGGCGAGGGTTTTTGTGAATGTTTCCCAGTCTGCTTGTTTGTATTGGTATTGGGGTACGGGGACAGGGATAAGTATTGGTTTTTGTGGAGAGGTGTAGTGTGATGGGGATATGGTCGGAGCCCGAGTGGGGTCCTGGGGTGATGTGGTGTTGAAATTGGAGGGCTAAGGTGTTTGTGATGACAATGTCTGGTGTGCCGTTTCCTCGATGATTGTGGAATGTGGAGTGGGCCTATGTGGTGTAAATTTTTGTGATACATGAGTGTGTAAGCTGTGGCGGGTTGTTATTGTTTGGTGTTGAAATGCTTGGTGTTTGGCATTTAGGTCTGCCATGAGTATACTGGTGTGGGGTGTTGTTGAAGATATTGTTCAGGTCGGTGGAATGGGATGTACGTGTTAGGTCTATGTGGTGCATATTATGATTTCTCCTAGTTGTGTATAGATTTTGACTGCCATGAATGTGGAAGGTAGGATGTTTGATAAATTCGTGTTTTATGGATGATTTACGATTGCGATTCCTTCATTCTGTTCATAAGGGGATTGTCTGGATGTGTAGCCTAAGTGTTTTATAGCTGTTGGGGGGTGGAGTTTAGTAGAAAAATGTCGGGTTTTTTCTTGTTCTAGAAGTAGTGAGATAAGGTGTCTGTTGGAGTGGTATGCTCTGAATGTGTTATTTTTAGCATTTTATGGGTTTTTTAGGGTGAAAGTTTTTAGTCACTAGATGAGAATGAGGGTGAGTCGGAGAGGTTCCTGCGGCCGGAGCGTTCCCTGGTCTTAGAGGATAAGCGGGGGTCACGGGAGGTAGGAGTGGAAAAGGGGGTTGAGTCTGGTGGGTGGGTGTGGGAGAAGGAGAGGAGGGGGTTTGGGAGAGAGGTTCAGGGTCAGAGAGGTATTGGGACATGTTGAGGTCACCAACCACGTTTTTATGCATATACTACGTTTCTCGAGTAGTTTTGTTCTCAGAAAGTTAGGTTAGTGTACAGTCATCATTTTCTGGCATATCATACACTGTGTTAATTCACGTCTTTCAGAATGATATTGTACATTAAAGTAATGAAATGTCTGGCCATATTGGCTACCTAGTTATATAATTAATGATGGTACTTATACTCCAAATATGTTGGGGCATATTATATGGCATAATTATTATATTATATATATATTATGCCATATTATACGGTGTTGATGGAACTCCTCTTTCATTTGCGTGGCTTCCCTGACTGTTTCTATTTGAGCTTCACCTAGACAGAGAGTAATCCAGCTAACTCTCTGAAACACCTCTTCCGTCTTGTCAAGCACACCACACTTTTTTTTTTTTTTTTTCCAACACACCTAGTGTAAATTACACTCCAACGTACCTTCATTTTCAGCTGACTCTCATCAACCTTAGATAGATAGATAGATAGATAGATAGATAGAAGATAGATAGATAGATTAGATAGATAGATAGATAGATATGGATAGATGGATGGATGGATGGATGGATGGATAGATTGATAGGTAGGTAGATATATATATAGCTAGATAGATAGAGATGGATGGATGTATGGATAGCTGATTGATGTATTGTATGTATGTAGGTAGGTAGGTCGGTAGGTAGGTAGGTATGGATGATGGATAGCTAATTTGATGTATGTATGTATGTAGTAGGTAGGTAGGTAGGTAGGTGGATGGAGGATAGCTAATTGAGTAGATGTATGTAGGTAGGTAGGTAGGTCAGTATGTAGGTTAGGTTAGGTTAGGTTAGGTTAGGTTAGGTAGGTAGGTGGATGGATGGTAGGTAGGTAGGTAGGTAGTAGATAGATAGATAAATAGATAGATGGATGGATGGATGGATGGATAGCTAATTTTATGTATGTATGTGTGTAGGTAAGTAGGAATGTAGGTAGGTAGGTAGGTAGGGGGATGGATCGATAGCTAATTTGATGTATGTATGGTAGGTAGGTAGGTAGGTAGGTAGGTTAGGTTAGGTTAGGTTAGGTTAGGTTAGGTTAGGTTAGGTTAGGTTAGGTTAGGTAGGTAGGTAGATAGGTAGGTAGGTAGGTAGATAGATGGATAGATGGATAGGTAGGTAGGTAAGTAGGTAGGTAGGTAGATAGATAGGTAGATAGATAGATAGCTAGAGATAGGATGGATGGATGGATGATGGATGGATGGATGAGATAGATAGATAGATAGATAGTAGATAGATAGATAGATAGATAGATAGATAGATAGATAGATAGATAGATGGATGGATGGATGGATGGATGGATGGATAGCTAATTTGATGTATGTATGTATGTATGTAGGTAGGTAGGTAGGTAGGTGGATAGCTAATTTGATGTTAGTTTGTATGTAGGTAGGTAGGTAGGTTGGTAGGTAGGTAGGTAGGTCGGTCGGTAGGTAGGTAGGTAGGTAGGTAGGTAGGTGGATGGATGGATAGCTAATTTGATGTATGTATGTATGTAGGTAGGTAGGTAGATGTCGTAGGTCGGCAGGTAGGTAGGTAGGTAGGTAGATAGGTGGATGGATGGATAGCTAATTTGATGTATGTAGGTATGTAGGTAGGTAGGTAGGTAGGTCGGTCGGTCGGTAGGTAGGTAGGTAGGGCGGTAGGTAGGTAGGGCGGTAGGTAGGTAGGTATGGATGGATGGATAGATAATTTGATGTATGTATGTATGTATGTATGGTATGTAGGTAGGTAGGTAGGTAGGTCGGTAGGTAGGTAGGTCGGTAGGTAGGTGGTGGATGGATGGATGGATAGATAATTTGATGTAGGTAGGTAGGCAGGCAGGCAGGCAGGCAGGAAACACATTTGTCAAAGAATAAATGCATTCATAAAGAAACAGTTATATAATAATTGTAGAGAAAGACACCAACCTAGGCTATAAACAATTTTTATAGCAGCCTTACTGCTATAGAAAGAGATGAACCAGTTTCTAAAACTGTAAACCCAAAATGTGTTGACCTAAGACCATTTTCGTGAAGTTATTAGTGAGTTGGATCTCTATATTAGGCCTTGTATTAGGGAAGGGTGAGATAGGGATCTGCCTTGTATGGGCCAGACTCCGATTTCCTTATGTTCTTATGACTGTGTCGACATCTCCATGTCTTTATTGCGAGAGTAACTTCGTTGTCTATTCGTCCATCATTCATTCATTCATTCATTCCTGACATAAATCATTGGTATTTGGCTTAACTTTTTGTATAGATGCAACAGTATAATAATATACAGGCAAACCTACTGTCTTACCAGATCCAGTCAAATAATACTGCAGCTGATTCATTGTGCAAACGTTATGGATGGGTTCCTATCAATCTGCATACTAACAGTACATCCATCCACACATACATCCATCCATCCTACATACATACAGTATAATCTACATGCATACAGGTTCTATTTAATCATATAATGTCGCTCTAATCTTTGCCAACGGCCATACCACGTTGAATGCACCGCTTCTCGTCCGATCAGCGAAGTTAAGCAACGTAGGGTCTGGTTAGTACTTGGATGGGTGACCGCCTGGGAACACCAGATGCTGTTGGCATCCACACTTTTGCTGTTTCGGCTAATTACCTCTGTTTGCTGTCTCTTGGTAGTTTCCTTTTCTATATCTAAGTGCTATATCTATTTACCCTTGAATCTGGCTAACAGTAGCCAATATTATGCAATTTAAGTAGGACCTACACTATAGTTGAATTATATTACAAAGTAAAGGGTGGTGAGTTGGTAACCAGCTATAGGCATTAATCTATTATCGACTGATGGTGTAAATATGTAAATTTCTTCTACAGTATATGATATTATGTATTACATGATTAAATAATATTAGTATGCTATAACTTACAAAAGTGTTTGCCAAAAGTAGCCAAATTAAAGGTCATTCCTAATATTTATCGATTTTCCTCAGTTTAGGCAATCTTAAGTTTCTCACTTAATACTTTTTTACTACCATAGATCACAACATTATACAAGTGCTCAAAATCATCTTAATATAGCTAGAATATAACTGAAAACCTACCTGCCTAGTGTTATAGATATATAGTTATAGAACATAATGCAATGAGTGAAGTCCGTTTTTTTAACATAAGTGCCACTTTGATAGATTCGAGATGGCAAACCAGCTCTATTTATGTCTTTAGATAAGTTTCTCCATGATTGTAGTATATACAGTATATAATTATGTCATACTTACAAATGAAAGGTATTTCTTAACTTCCTAGTGTTCCTACACTCTATAATAATTATTATCTAAATATATACCATTCATACTCAATGTCTGTCACATTTCTCTTTTTCATTAACAAAGTTGTGGACCTCATAGAGGTCCGGTAGGTATAGGTATATAGGCTATAGGATGTCAGTGGGGTACTCCTTAACCACCAAAGCCGTACAGGGTGCGGCCCTGGCGTTTCAGGGCGTAGACCACGTCCATGGCGGTCACGGTCTTCCTCTTGGCGTGCTCGGTGTAGGTCACAGCATCACGGATCACATTCTCCAGGAACACCTTCAGCACACCACGGGTCTCTTCGTATATCAGACCAGAGATACGCTTCACGCCGCCACGACGAGCCAGACGACGGATGGCAGGCTTCGTGATACCCTGGATGTTATCACGCAACACCTTGCGATGACGCTTGGCGCCTCCCTTCCCGAGCCCCTTGCCTCCCTTGCCGCGTCCAGTCATCTTCACAGCTACCAAGTCAATGATATAAAAATGGCAATCAATCAATAATGAGTAGTGACAGGGGGTTAGGGGGAAGTGGGGATAGGACAAGAAATAGTTGGATGAAGTGAATTGTAGCAGGAGAAAAAAGGTTTCCAGGCTTGACTGGAACTGCCTGAGGGTTTTTCTGATTTTAGCTGCTGAAGAGACTGGCCAGGGCAAGGTCGACAGGGGCGCGTTCGGGGAGGCTCCTCGCTGGCACGGGTAACATCTGCCATGTCTGGTCGGGGGCGTGTGAGGCTGGGTGATGGTGGTGAAGGTGATGGGTGGTGGTGGTGGTGGTGGTGAGTTTTTATTCCTTGGGAGGTCTGGGAAGCCGCGTTTTAGAGCTTCCTCCACTGTTACCATGCAGGTCACGTAGTTGGTCTTGGGGTCCTTCGTGTGGAAGTAGCAGTTGCAGCCGTCTCTTTTCCAATTCTCCATACAGTAGGACAGGAATCCGTGGAATTCAGGTATTATGCAGTCCTTGTATGCATAGCTCATGGACATGTGAAGTCTGTTTCGAGGTGTGGATAACAGATTTCCTTGAACAGTTGCTGATGAGTTTTTGGAGTTTTTGCTGATTGTGGTGTTGGTGGCTGGGGCTCGGAAGTTGCAGCTGGTAATGTCTCCTTTGCTACTGCTGGTGTTTTCTTCTTGCTTCTTCATTTTCTTGGCATTGGGGGCTCGCAAACTCAATGGTGGGCATGGAGGCTGCTTCTGCATGTTGTGCTAACTTCAGGTGGTGGTGTAGTGGGTTGCAGTCAAAGCCGTGATTTCTGAAGGTGTGGTGGTGGTGGTGGGAGGGCTTTCCTCGACCTCCATAGGTGGTGCTGGAGTCTTGTCCTCTTCAGGGTTGCATTCTCCAGTGAAAAGGTCGATGAAGGGAGTCAGAGTCAGGACCTTCGGCTTGGTGGGTGCTGGTGGTGATGGTGCAGGCCCCTCTGAAGGTGGTGGTGGGCAGTTTTTCCTATTCAGAGGGCGAGGCAGGAGAAGTTTTGGAGCCGGTGTGTTCCTCTGCCTCGGTGTTCTCTGGTGGCTCCCTGGAAGGTTGGCTGGGATGAATATTACAGGGAGGTTGTTCTCCTTCAGGAGGGCGGGCAGAATCTGCTGCAGGAGGGAGGTGTCGTCTCCAGCCAGGGCCATAGCCGTCCTAATAACCACATCTATGATGGAAAAAGATGTGGTATTGGATTTTGGGCTCGGCCTGGTGGGTCTCCTGCTGGTTGACTCCTTCTGCCCCTCCTTCAGGAGGTCCCTGGCGTGAGTGGAGCCCTTGACAGCGGCGCCCTTTGGTCCCGTCACCTGTCTGGCTTCAGGACCTCTGGGAGCAGCCACTGCCACAAATTCCACCCTTTCTCCATCACCAAGGGAGGGCACAGCCTTAAGGGGGTTGTTTTTCTTGATGCGCAAGTCCAGTCAAATTGAGTAGTGACAGGGGGTTAGGGGGAAGTGGGGATAGGACAAGAATTAGTTGGATGAAGTGAATTTTAGAAGGAGAAAAAGGTGTCCAGGCTTAACTGGAGCTGCCTGAGGGTTTTCCTGATTTAGCTGCTAAAGAGACTGGCCAGGGCAAGGTCGACAGGGGCGCGTTGGGGGTGACTCCTTGCTTGCTTGGGTATCACATGCCATGCCATTCCGACATGTCTGTTCGGGGGGGGGTTGTGAGCCTCATGGATTTGATATGTTTTCGTCATGTGAGACCCGTGAGGCTGCGTGGTGAACCCATGAGACGCGAGACGTGGTGCCGCCACTGGAAGGGGCCCTCCCCCCCAATCGCCAGGGGCGCCGCTGCACGGCTATGGGGTCAAGAACACACAACCTAGAAATAATAGTAGGAGGATGATTGTAGTAGAGAAAGTTTTGAAGAATGAAGGTATTTTTAGTGGTAGAAAAAGAGAAAACAAATTTAGTGGTAGGGATAAGTAGTGGTGAGGGCTTTTTTAGTCAGAGGGAAAGAGTTGTGAAATTTTTGTTTTTATATAGAGGTTAAGTGATCTAGGAGGAATAGTAAGAGGTTGATTGTAGTAGAGAAAGTTTGATATAGGGAGTAATTTTTAGTGGTAGAGAAAGGGAAAACATTTTAGTCTTAGGGATAAGTAGTGGTGAGATGTGTTTTAGTTGTAGAGAAAGTTGTGATGTTGTTTAGTCTTAGAGAAGCTGTAATTTGGTCTTGAGGTATAGTAGGAGGTTTTGTTGTGGTAGGGAGAGTTCGGAATAGAAGATATTTTTAGTAGTAGAGATAGGGGAAGATATTTTTAGACATAGGGATAGGTAGTGGTTAAAGTGGTAGTAGGAGTCATAGAGAGAAGTAGGAGTAGCTTGTTGATTATTGTTTAATATGCAGGAGGGGGGTAAGGGGTTTGTGGCCTGTTGAGATGGCCGGGTTGTTGTTTCTTAGTCCTGTGAGGGAGTGTGTTGTTGACGAATTGTTGCCAGTGGGGGTTGGTCTCATTTAGTTTATTTAATTGTTTGTCGCCTAGTTGCCTCCAGTATATGTTTAGTGGGGGTATGTTGCTTCTGATGTGTAGTGTTTCGTTTCTAGCAAATTCTGTCCAGTGTGTTGTGTATGAATCTTAGTGCTTTATTTTGTATGACTTGTAGTTTTTTCGTGTTAGTTGGGCTGCTAGTTGGAGTGTGTTTGGTGCATATGTTAGTAATGGTCTGATTAGAGCTTTGTATAGGTGTGTTTTTGTCTTGGTTGAGGCTGATCGGAATCTGTACAGGGATCTTAGTGCATTGGCTGCTTGGGCTTTTTTGAGGTTATATGTTTTGACATTGTGAAAGTTTTGTCAAAGTTAATTCCGAGGACTTTGTTACAGTGTTTGATTGGTATTGGTGTACGGTTTTGGTTGTATTGGTTGAGGATGATGTGTCGTGGTTGTTCTCTCTTGGTCCCAAAGTAGGTTACTTGTGATTTGGTGGGGTTTGTGGTGATACGCCATTTTTGTTCCCAGGTGGTTACTCGTTGTGTTTCAGTGTTAGCTTTGTCTGTGAGTCTGTCGAGGGAGTTAAAATCCCGCACTAGGTGTGTTACGTCGTCAGCATATTGTATGGTGAGAGAGTCGTTGTGGTATGGATTGGGTAAATCGTTAGTGTATAGGATGTATAGGGTTGGAGATAGGACGGAGCCCTGAGGTACTCCTGCTTGAAGTTGGAAATAGTCTGAGAAGTGGTTGTTGAACTTAATCCGCATTTTTCTGTCTGTGAGGAAGCTGCATAGTAGGCGTTGCGATAGTGATGGGAGGTTGAAATTGTTGCATATTTTGTATTTTAAGCCATCGTGCCATACCGTGTCGAATGCTTTTTGTACATCTTTAGTGATTAGAGCTGTTTTGTATCTGGCAAGCTTGTTGGTGTGTATGTAGTTTGTGATTATATTGAGTGCGTCTTGGGTTGAGTGTCTTGCTCGGAAGCCAAACTGTTTGTGTGAGAGTAGTTCATGTTCGTCTAGGTGTAATCTGAGTCTGTGGTTGTATATTCTTTCGAATACTTTCCCTAGTGTCTCGAGTAGGCTGATAGGTCTGTAGTTTTGGGGGTCAGTGTGGTCTTTTCCTGGTTTTGGAATGAGTATGGCTGTTGCTGTTTTAAATTTTTGGGGGAAGTATCCTGTTGCTAGTTGTGCATTGAAGATGCAAGTGATGGCAGCGATTGTCTGTGGTGGGAGGTGTTTTAGTATGAGGTGTCCGATTTCGCTGTCTCCTGGTGCTCGTTTTTTGGTGTTTTTGATAGTTTGTTTTACTTCTTCGGTGGTGATTGGTGTAGTGAGGATGTTGTTGTGGTTGAGGTTGTTTGTGTTTATTGTCGGGAGGGGAGAGGTGTGTGGTTGAAGTCTTAGTGTTTCGTTAGTTATATTGTTTATGTGGTTTAAGATGGGTGGGTGTTGAGAAGGAGGTTGTGGGCGGAATATAGTTTCCCAGTGTTGTTTCATAATTTGTGTTACTTGGGCGGGGTCTGTAATTTTTCTGCCGTTTATTTGTAGGGATTCAAATTTGTTTTTTTCTGTGCCTCGGAGGCGGGAAATTTTTTGGCAGAATTCATTTGGGTTTGTTTGATCTGTGGGTCTCGGCTTCGTGAATTAGTTTTTCCCAGTGTTTGTTGTGATCTGTATTTAGGCTGTTTATAATGTGTCTTCTGAGTATTGTTATGTCTCTGAGCACGGGGGCGAGGTTGTGTTTGTTTGTTTCAAATCTATTTCTGTAGCAGTGGAGTAGTCTTTGTGTTTTGATAGAGGGTGTGAAGGAGTATTTTATTTTGTATCGCTGTTTGGGTATGTTGGCTTTTGCCGTGTCGGTGATGGCTTGAAAGAGTTGGTTCCAGTATTTGTCTATTATTGTAGTGGGGTGATTTTCTAGGTCTAGTATGTAAGTTTTTTCGGCGAGGGTTTTTGTGAATGTTTCCCAGTCTGCTTGTTTGTATTGGTATTGGGGTACGGGGACAGGGATAAGTATTGGTTTTGTTGAGAGGTGTAGTGTGATGGGATATGGTCGGAGCCCGAGTGGGGTCCTGGGGTGATGTGGTGTTGAAATTGGAGGGCTAAGGTGTTTGTGATGACAATGTCTGGTGTGCCGTTTCCTCGATGATTGTGGAATGTTGGAAAGTGTGGGCCTATGTGGTGTAAATTTTTGTGATACATGAGTGTGTGAAGCTGTTGGCCGTGGTTGTTATTTGTTTGGTGTTGAAATGCTTGGTGTTTGGCATTTAGGTCTGCCATGAGTATTACTGGTGTGTGGGTGTTGTTGAAGATATTGTTCAGGTCGGTGAATGGGATGTACGTGTTAGGTCTAGCATATGTGGTGCATATTATGATTTCTCCTAGTTGTGTATAGATTTTGACTGCCATGAAGTGTTGGAAGGTAGGATGTTTGATAAATTCGTGTTTTATGGATGATTTTACAAGGATTGCGATTCCTTCATTCTGTTCATAAGGGGATTGTCTGGATGTGTAGCCTAAGTGTTTTATAGCTGTGTTGGCGAGGGTGGAGTTTAGTAGAAAAATGTCGGGTTTTTCTTGTTCTAGAAGTAGTGAGATAAGGTGTCTGTTGGAGTGGTATGCTCTGCAGTTGAATTGTGTTATTTTTAGCATTTTATGGGTTTTTTAGGGTGAAAGTTTTTAGTCACTAGATGAGAATGAGGGTGAGTCGGAGAGGTTCCTGCGGCCGGAGCGTTCCCTGCTCTTAGAGGATAACCGGGGGTCACGGGAGGTAGGAGTGGTAGAGGAAGGGGGTGTTGAGGCTGGTGGTGGGTTGGGTGTGGGAGAAGGAGAGGAGGGGGTTTGGGAGAGAGGTTCAGGGTCAGAGAGGTATTGGGACATGTTGAGGTCAGGAAGGGAGTCAGAGATGCAGGTTTCGAGGTAGGTTGGGTTTGTGGGTTTAGAGGTGGGGGCGGCTGTGAGAGGAGAAGGATTTGTGGGAGAAGAGGGTGGGGGGTGGGGTTCGTGTGTTGGGGGGGTTTGGTTTTGAGGTTCTGGTGCGGGGTTAGGAGCTTGGGGTTGGGTTTCAGGGTTTTACTTGGAACGAGGTGGGGATGGTGGTTGAGGATGAGAAGGGAAAGTTCGGTGGGGCGTTCTTGTTTGCCATCCAGCCGGGACCTAGACGTAGCTGCGGCGATCCGTGGTGCTGCTTGGTGTTCCTGGTCTGGGGGGAGTATCTTTCCTCTTGGGAGTTGCTCCTGTCGTCGATGTCCTGGGGGGCTGTTCTGCGGGATCCTGTTGGTGCTGGGTGGTAGGTTCTACAGGCTGGTGTCGTAGGGGTTTTTCTTTGGGGTTGAGGGCATTCTCGAATGACCAGTTCAGCGGGGGTCCTACACTCCATTGCGGCGGGATTTGATTTCAGGGAAACCGTTGAACTTAAGGCCGTCGTTCACTGTCCAGAGGAATTCCCTACGGTCCCCGCGGGAAACGACTAGTGATACCTTCACAATTGAGGTGATCATCATGTCGTTAAGTTACTCTACGTTGTCTGGTTGCTGGCTGTCGTTGGAAGGGTTGGTGAGGGTAGGATGTTGGATGAGGATTGAGGAGGTGGATGGGTGAGGTTTGGTTAGGGTGGCAGGTTGAGTGAGGGTTTGGGGTTTGGGATGGGAATAGGTAGGTGGGGTTGGAAGTAGGGGTGAGTTCGAATTCCGGGTTTGTGGGGTTGGGGTCTGCCCGTTGGCATGTGCCTCTCTGACTTTACATTGGTTACTGATGGCGACGTGAGCTCCGCCACAGTTGCAGCACTTTAGCAATGTGGTGTTGCATTCTGTGTGATGGTGTCCGGTCCTAGCACATTTAGAACACCTCTTTGGTTGGTCACAGGCATACTGCTTGTGATTAAAACCATAACACTTGAGACATTGGGTGACCTTCACAAACTTTTGGAATTCGATGTCATCGGTTCGGATAAAGATGGGAGTGATCTTCAAGCCGGCTTTCAAGAGACGGTCTGCTTCGGTGTGTGACGAACAATTGATCTTCAGCATCGGGAAGTTCCGAATTTGAGTCGCCCTGGATACTTGGCAGTTGTTCGCTCTGTTGATCCTCCTGACGCGTTCCTCTTCAGGCAGGCCTATCAGGAGGGGATCAACTCGGCGTACCACCAGCGTACACAAGGCCAGGTGTTCAGCAGTCCTTATGGGTGTGATCCCATTGCTATTCAGTTTCTTCTGGATGTTGGCCGAGAAGAACTGATCAGCATCTTCGGTACTGTTCACTAGTACCGTCATCATACCGTCTCTGATGAAAGTCCTGATTTGGTAGATCAAGGTCAGGGAATAGACAAAGGAGGCAAGGTCTGCCGCCTTCTGCCGACCCCGGTCGACAAGCAGGCGGACAGAGGTAGGCATGGTGAGGAGAGGTAGGAGTTGGGATGAGCAGTTTGAGAGTAGGTAATGTTTGCAGGTTGGCTAAGGTTCAGTTGGGTTTTTTTTAGGGTAAGGTCATGCGAGGTAGGGAGAGTTTATTAAAGGAGGTTGGTGGAGTGGATAGTAGGTAAGATTTGCAGGTAGGCTGAGGTGGAGTTGGGTTGTTTAGGTAGGTAGATAGATAGGTAGATGGATTGTTAGGTAGATCAATAAGTAGATCTGTAAGTGGATAGATAGGAAGGAAGGTAGGTAGATATAGGTGGGTATATATAGATAGATAGGTCGATAAGTAGGTAGATATATAGATAGATAGGTAGGTAGAGAGTGGGTGAGGTTTAAATTTATTTAAGCAATGGGGGGAGCTAAGAAAAGTAGGTAAGTAGGTAAATAGATAGATAAGTAGGTAGCTATAGATGGGTAGATAGATATGGATAGGTCGATGAGTAGGTAGGTTGGTAGGTAGATGAATCGATAGCTAGGTGGGTAGATGGATAGGTAGGTGGTTAGGTAGATAGATAAATAGGTATGTAGCTATATATAGATATTTAGGTAGGTAGGTAGATGAATTGTTAGGTAGATCAATAAGTAGATCTGTAAGTGGATAGATAGGAAGGAAGGTAGGTAGATCTAGATAGGTAGGTGGGTATATATAGATAGATAGGTCGATAAGTAGGTAAATAGAGGGGTAGGTAGAGAGTGAGGGTGAGATTAAAATTTATTTAAGCAATTGGGGGAGCTAAGAAAGGTAGGTAAGTGGTAAATAGATAGATAAGTAGGTAGATATAGATTGGTAGGTAGATATGGATAGGTCGATGAGTAGGTAGGTTGGTAGGTAGATGAATCGATAGCTAGGTGGGTAGATGGATAGGTAGGTGGTTAGGTAGATAGATAAATAGGTATGTAGCTATATATAGATATTTAGGTAGGTAGATGTAGATAGGTGGGTAGATAGATGGTTAGATAGAAAGGTATGAGGCTAGATAGATAGATAGGTGGTTAGGTAGATAGATAAGTAGCTAAATAGGTAGGTGGATAGGCAGGTAGGTATCTATGTATGTAGACAGACAGAGATATAGGTATGTAGTTAGATAGATAGATAGCTAGATAGGTAGGTATGCAGATAGATGGGTAGTTAGGTAGGTATATACAGTATAGACCGGTAGGTATGTAGGTAGTTAAGTGAGTGGAGAGGTTGATATATGAGTGGTGAGAGATGGGTGGGTTGATAATGTTTGAGAGAGTATGTATGAAGTTTATATTTTATTAGGTAATGATATTAGGGGTGGGAGCTAACAATTCTACCCTTGCCCTGAGCTTGGTTTTGCCTACGTGATCATAGGATTTCCAGATCAGTGTTTCAAAGGGAGCGCCAATCAAGAAGGTTATCTCTGATGCTCTAGCCAATCAGAGAGAACCTCAAGAGGTTTCAGAGTCCGGTTTCGCAGTGGTAGGCTGCCAAATCTTTCTTGTCCACCAGCACAGGAAAAATGAAAGGTTTTTAGAGAGAGAGAAAGAGAAGCGCAAAATACATGCCTACCCTCTACAACTAACCAGATCTTCCAGCAAACTCAAAAATGCCTCCAGCGTGTGCCTGAGTTCGTGGGGAAGCCTGGCTACTCTTGAGAGCCTGCATGTAACACTTTCTTGTCAGTATAATTATTCTTTTTCTAAGATGGCTAAAGCCTTGTCTAACTTTTCAGGTTAGTCTCACTGAGCGTGAGATTGTTATTTATAGTGTTCAGAGAGCACTGTTAGCGTTTTTCAGTCCCTCTATTCAGTATCTACAGGTAGATATGAGAGAGAGGCTAAGAAGCGGCTAGAAGACAGGTGAGAACTACATCTCATGCACGATTTTAATCACTCTATACAGTGCTTGCAAGCAAACATGAAAGAGCTTAAATTCGGCAAGAAGGTGGTGTAGCTGCGAGGGTAAATCGCGGGGCTGTCTGGGGGGGACATGATTAAATAATATTAGTATGCTATACTTACAAAAGTATCCAAATTAAAGGTCATTCCTAATATTTATCGATTTTCCTCAGTTTAGGCAATCAAGTTTCTCACTTAATACTTTTTTTTACTACCATAGATCACAACATTATACAAGTGCTCAAAATCATCTTAATATAGCTAGAATATAACTGAAAACCTACCTGCCTAGTGTTATAGATATAGAACATAATGCAATGAGTGAAGTCCGTTTTTTAACATAAGTGATAGCTTCGAGATGGCAACCAGCTCTATTTATGTCTTTAGATAAGTTTCTCAATGGTTTTTGTTTTTAATTATGTCATACTTACAAATGAAAGGTATTTTCTAACTTCCTAGTGTTCCTACACTCTATAATAATTAGTATCTAAATATATACCATTCATACTCAATGTCTGTCACATTTCTCTTTTTCATTAACAAAGTTGTGGACCTCATAGAGGTCCGGTAGGTATAGGTATATAGGCTATAGGATGTCAGTGGGGTACTCCTTAACCACCAAAGCCGTACAGGGTGCGGCCCTGGCGTTTCAGGGCGTAGACCACGTCCATGGCGGTCACGGTCTTCCTCTTGGCGTGCTCGGTGTAGGTCACAGCATCACGGATCACATTCTCCAGGAACACCTTCAGCACACCACGGGTCTCTTCGTATATCAGACCAGAGATACGCTTCACGCCGCCACGACGACGGATGGCAGGCTTCGTGATACCCTGGATGTTATCACGCAACACCTTGCGATGACGCTTGGCGCCTCCCTTCCCGAGCCCCTTGCCTCCCTTGCCGCGTCCAGTCCTCTTCACAGCTACCAAGTCAATGATCTCTAAAAATCGGAAATGAATGGAATGAATAATGAGTAGTGACGGGGGTGTAGGGGGAAGTGGGGATAGGACAAGAAATAGTTGGATGAAGTGAATTGTTAGCAGGACGGAAAAGGTTTCCAGGCTTGACTGGAACTGCGCTGAGGGTTTTTTCTGATTTTAGCTGCTGAAGGAGGGGGGCCTGGCCAGGGCTAAGGTCGGACAGGGGCGCGTTCGGGGAGGGCTCCTCGCTGGCACGGGTATCATCTGCCATGTTTATGGTTAGGGGGCGTGTGGGGCAGGCTGGGGTTGATGCGTGGTGAAGGTGCATGTGGTGGTGTGGTGGTTGGTGGTGAGTGAGTTTTATTTCCTTGGGAGGTCTGGGAAGCCGCGTTTTAGAGCTTCCTCCACTGTTACCATGCAGGTCACGTAGTTGGTCTTGGGTCCTTCGTGTGGATAGTATTTCAGTTGCAGCCGTTCGCTTTTCCAATTCTCCATACAGTAGGACAGGAATCCGTGGAATTCAGGTAATTATGCAGTCCTTGTATGCATAGCTCATGGACATGTTGAAGTCTGTTGCGAGGTGTGGATAACAGATTTCCTTGAACAGTTGCTTGATGAGTTTTTGGAGTTTTGCTGATTGTGGTGATTGGTGGCCTGGGGCCGGAAGTTAAAAGTTTGCAGCTGGTAAGGTCTCCTTTGCTACTGCTGGTGTTGTTATTCTTCTTCATTCTTTTGGCTTTGGGGCTTCGCCATCTCAAATGGTGGGCATGGAGGCTGCTTCTCCATGTTGTGCTTAAACTCAGGTGGGTGGTGATGTTAGTGGTTGCAGTCAAAAGCCGTGAAGTATGAAGGTGGTGGTGGGTGGTGGTGGTGAGGGGCTTCCTCGACATCCCATAGGTGGTGCTGGAGTCTTGTCCTCTTCAGGGTTGCATTCTCCAGTGTGAAAAGGTCGATGAAGGAGTGAGTTCGAGTCAGGACCTTCGGCTTGTGTGGGTTGGCTGGTGCAGGCCCCTCTGAAGGTAGGGGGTGGGCAGTTTTTTCCTATTCAGAGGGCGAGGCAAGAGAAGTTTTGGAGCCGTTGTGTTCCTCTGCATCGGTGTTCTCTGGTGGGTCCCTGGGAGGTTGAGCTGGGCATGAATATTATAGGGAGGGTTTTTGTTCTACTTCAGGAGAGGGCCGGGCAGAATCTGCTGCAGGATGGGAGGTGTCGTCTCCAGCCAGCGCCATAGCCGTCCTAGATAACACCAAATCTATGATGGAAACAAGAGTTGTGGTATTGGATTTGTTGGCTCGGCCTGGTGGGTCTCCTGCTGGTTGACTCCTTCTGCCCCTCCTCTCAGGAGGTACCTGGATTGCGTGAGTGGAGCACTTGACAGCGGCCGCCCTTTGGTCCCCGTCACCTGTTCTGGCTCAGGAGCGCTGGGAGCAGCCACTGCCACAAATTCCACCCTTCTCCCTCACCAAGGGAGGGCACAAGCCTTAAGCGGGTTGGTTTTTCTTGATGGCGCCCTTGTGGGTTGAAGATGTCCTTGGTGCCGTCGTCAGGGGTGATGAAGCCGTACCCCTTCTTCACATTGAACCATTTACAAGTCCAGCAAGGATGGGAGTTCGCTGAAACTCATTGGTTTTGATATGGTGGTTGTTGAGACGAGACGTGACGAGGTGAGGGGTTAGGTGTGCCAGGATGGGAGCGCAGAGCTGCTGTGTTATAAAAATCGAACCCGAATTCCCCGATCCACGGGACCGACTGGCTGGAGTGTAAAAGATATAAAGCAACTATTACAAATATATTTGGTGAGGAGTTGGGGAGCATGGGACTGGCAGATATTTTGGTGGGTGATTGGAGGGGTTGTGGGATTGGTATACAGAACAAGGTAAAGAGAAGAAGTTAGAAATCAAAGTGAGAAGAGAAAAAATCAGGCTTCCGGGATCAACCAGAGGATGCTCCATTATTTCTTTACTATACATATATGATATATTAATAGTCGTTTCATTTGGTAGTCGGTGGTGTGTCATTGTATCGACTTGTTTTTACTTCTTAATAATGTATCATATAATTACGTGGATACGTAGACAATTGGCTCGGTCCAGAACAGCTCAGATCCTCTTCCTGTTGCCACTCATTAACATCTCACTTCAATAATTAAATCCAATGAATATTTATTTAAATCATCATACTCCCGAACACAACCCGAAGAAGCTTGTCCGGCAAAAAACAGGCTAGATGCAGTATCGCACCAATTCCGCCCGGACAAGCCTCCCAAAAAATGCTGTTCAGAGATTCAGTGTATAGAACGGCCTCCCAAGCACTCCCCCGACCAAAGCCCCGCTTCTGATCGGGGGGAATATTGTATGTATCCCACCGGACCAGATCACGAGAACACAGCAGCGGGAAAGTGATCAGAGATTCTTGCTAACCTCGTCTACCTCTTGTTACATAGATACATATTCATGCAAACATAGTTGCACCACAAGATTAGATGGCTGTATATTTCAGATACCTTAAAATTCGGAGTCATTAAAACTTTTATTATTAAAACTTATCTCCTAGTTAAAAGTTATGATTAGAATGGAGGGCCAGGCCATAAAGAGAAGGAAGGAGGTGGTGTACTGACCGTCGGCGAGAAAAAAGGTTCCCGCGGGACCTTGGTCACCGCCAATCCACAGCGGCACTGGCTACTTGCCTACGAGTGGTTCAGCCCAACCCAGGAAGTCTGATGGTAGTCCGAGAAACCAAAATTATTTGGGTTATCTCAGGGACCCACTCATCTACCCCCGATAGCTTGGGAGAGGCCTAGTCAAACGGTGGGGCCGTCAGAGCACTGTCCGCATGACTCCCTCCCACACCTCAAGTCCACTCCCCACATTAGAAAAGGTTAATGTTATGCTGGTTGGAGCAGTCCACCCTGGTGGCTGCCCCACACAGCACATCCCAGTATGTGTGTATTGATTAAATAGTTGGGAAGGTATTAGCGTTGGTTGGGGGCGGCAGCCACCTTGGTGGCTGCTCCACACAAAACATCTTATTATGTCTATATCATACTCAAAAGCATGGTAGGGGACAGCACTGGTTGGCGGCAGCCACCTAGGGTGGCTGCCCCACACCAGCACTTCTTAGTAGGTTAGTTTTTGGCTTGAATACCTAGTTAAAGGTTATATCTGGGAAGAGGATTGTTGAGGCCTGTGCTGCATCATAGCTGCTCTCCTGAAAAAAAACAAGGTTGAATTGTCGGATCAGTTCAATGTCGGGAAATAATGATTAAATTTGTGTGTCTAATCTAGTAAAACTCACCTTGTCCCAAGTTACTTTTGCTTGTTAATGTAATATTAAATTTATAGTTTTGCATATGTGAGCGGTTGTGCAGCTCTTCGCTTCTTGATTAGTTCTGGGTAGTGTATGCTTGTGGATAAATTTTAAGCATTTGTGTTGACAAACTTGTAGTTTGTTCATTAGGTTGGTCTAATTACGAGTGTTGTAGTTTATTTACGGGTGAGGCTGGGTATGTTAGGGACAGATCTTATTAAGTGCAATGATATAATTTTGTTGGGTCTGTATTGATGTGTCTTTAAAAATGGATATATCATTAAGGACTTTTTTACATCTTCTGACCTTTTTTCACTTACAAAGGATTGATAACCATTTTTGGTAATTTTTAACCCCAGAAACTGTCTTACCTTCGTTTGAGTAGTTAAATAATATTATTGTTTATTTCTAAAGAGGTGGATAAGGTTTTCTTAGTTAGTGGAATAACTTATGAATTTTTGTAAATTAGTGTTTATTTCTTCCACATTTTTCTCGAAAGGTGTTAATTGATTCAATCGCTCTCTTTACGCTTCCTGACTGCCATGTTAGTTGGATTTACTTGGAACTGAGATTATTTGAGTAATTGTCATCAGCGTAGGAGTACATGCTCACTGTTTGGCGTTGGTTGTGGCATATCCAGAAGGTGTATATTGCATATAAGAGAGCGGATAGGCATCTCCCTGGTGGACTCCACTTTTGTAATAAGAATTTGCGGACCCAAAACCTTTCTCTATTTGTATTTAGGGCATTATCTATCCTGTAGGTATGAGCATAGAAGCCCTTTCAATGTTTGTATGTAGGCCAAGGTTCTGAGTAATTTATATTGCAATCCCATGTGCCAGACTTTATCCAAAAGACTTTGACACATCCCCCGACATCACGAAGTATCATTATAGTTTGATGTACCTTGAGATTTTTGATTTTGCTATTCATTTCTGGTAATTATTGGCAATATGGCCTGTTTGAGTACCTCTATACTTCGAAAACCATGTTGTCTTGGAGTCATTGTGATTCTCTAATTGCGGAATAATTCTTGTTTTTTCTCCTGTTGTGTATTATTTTTGTTTCTAGCACTCTTGCCCTTAAGAATTCCAATAGCGAATTATGGGTCTATAGTTGGAATTAGTGTTTTATCTTTGTTTGATTTAGGTATGAATATCATTTGTAGCAGTTTTAAAGGCACTCGGGAAATATACCTACCGATAGTGTAGCGTTTGGACAAATGTGAATAATAAGACGAGGGATTATATTTTGTGGTGCATTCAAAGATCATATTTTCTTGTTATTCATGATGTTCCTGGCGGATTTTTCTCTTTAAAAGATCCTTAGTGTGTGAAAAAACTCAACCATCATTTATAAGTCTAAGATCTCGAATTAGCCAAGAATACACGGGGGGCAAAATGGTTCATCCTGTGTGAATGATTTGGCATTGATTGATCAATCCAGCTATTATAGTTGTTTTCATGCAGTCTGTTAAATTCTTGATTTTTCTTCATCACTAATTTTAAATGTATTAGCCCACTCTTCTAAATGCCGCTTCTAGATCTTATCACTCTCCAACTCCACTACGTTGTGATCCTTTAATTTTGGTAATGCGCTTCTCGGTTACCAATTATTTTTGTGATATTTCTACAAAAGAAAGCCCTTAGGATCTCTTTCTTCATTTTATGTCCAATAACCCTGTCCCATGTCATTCTTGCTGATAAAAATTAAATCTTCTTTTATTTCTGGCTTGGATCTTCTTTAGGTATCCATTACCGTTTTGTTCCGCTCCAACTAGTCAATATAAGACTTAAGATAACGAAAAAACTATTCTATCCAAAAGAACCCTCCTAGGATCGGTCTTTATTTTAATGTGTAAAGTTTGTATGTGTCTTGGAATATTATTTAAGCAGACATTTGATTGCATTTGTTACCCTTAATTTAATTCTTAGCTCAATACCAACTATGGTTGTTCTAGGTTAGGATAGTTCTGCTTGTAGTATTTAACCCTGGAGCCCCGGCTTTTTATGTTATCCATGTTTGCGTTTTGTCCGCTCCAAAAATTCAATATAAGACCCGGGCTGTTTCAAACGAAAACTGTTTTTAGCATTGAGCAAAATTCGGTCCTGTGTTTTGAATATGGGTGTAGGTTTTGAAGGAGAAAATAAAAAAAAACCACGGTAAAAAAACGCTCAAAAAAAGCCTTAGGTTGTCTTAGGAATATGTATTTCACAGGCCCCCCCGAATGATATGCATTTGTTACAAGAGTTACAAAATTGAAGGCAATCAATACCAAAAAAACAGGTTATTGCACGCTGCGGCGCACGCACGTGGACTTTCGAGTTTTCACCATCGGCACGGTTGCGGGGATACGTACACAGTTCCCTACAAATCCGGGAGCCCTTTGATTGGTTGTTTTTCTAGGTTAGGGGGTTCACGGTTATTTAACAGTGAGGCCACGGTAGTTTGTAATGTTTGCGCACCAGAACACGGGCGGTTTTCCCAAAAATGGTTTTTATTGCAATGAAAAAATAGCGAATGGGTAGGAATGAGAGGGAAAAACCACCGAAAAACCGCTCAAAAAGCATTATAAAAAATGGTCTACAGAGCCCCGAAAACGGATTTTACAAGATGTAAAAAAATTGAAGGCCAATTTCCCAAAAAAACAGGTTATTGCACGCTCGCGCGCACGGCACGTGGAATGTCAGAGTTTTCAACCATCGGCACGGTTGCGTGGATAAGTACACAGGTCCCTACAAATCGGAGCCTCTGAGTGGCTACACTGAGGTTACGGTCGCCGCAATATTCGGGCGACGCGTCAGCGCGCGTCTTGGGCCGCTGTGCGTTACATACATCGCCGACGCGTCAGACGCGTCGCTGGGGCTGTACGGGTTAAGTCTCCTTTATACTCATCCCATCTGGCTTTACTCATGGCAAATCTTTCTTGTACAGGTATTTGAATTGGGCTAGTTGATAATGTAAATATGATAGGTACATGATCACTAATGGTGATCGGACCTTGTTGGATATGGTAATTATGATATGTTTTATTATTGGTTAGTATTATATCTGGATTGCTTGTAGTTCTATGGCCAAGAAAAGTATAGAAGTGTGGGCCAATAAATCTTAATCTACCAGTGTTGGTCAATGTGTTAATTCCTCTACCTACGTTATTCATATCATTATTGCCGAATATGGTATGTCTTGCATTAAAATCTCCTATTATATATGTTGGTTGGGTGAAATTCATAAGGTTAATGAGGTCAGGGTAAGGTAAGTAAGGTCTTCTAGGTGGAAGATAGAGAGTTGCAATAATTATGTCTCCAGTTGTTGTTGATACTTTGATGGCCAAACAGTCACTTTGAAAGTTGTCTATAATTTTTGTGCTTTATATGTTTTTCACAGCAATTGCAGTTCCGTCATGCATTTCATTATTTTATTTGAGTGGTAAATTACGTAATTTAATATTTTAATTTTTTCATTATTCTACCTGACCATGGCTATTTAGCAAAATAATGTCTGGGTCAATCTCTGCATATGTATTTAATAGTTGTACTTTGTGTGTTTTCCAGTGTCTTACATTGTGTTGCATTATTTTGAATGTGATGTTCATATTTTACTTATTCGCTTTGACTGGTGATCTGGTGTGGTTCGTTGTCTCTAGGCCATTTCTTTTCTTCCTGAAGGTTGACTCATCTAGCTTTTTAAATACTGTTTGTTTGTATTTTATTTGGTCAGCATTTAGCAGGCGCTGCACAAGTTTTTCTTCATATTCTTTATTTGTATATACCCATTTGATATTTCCCTGCATAATGCCTGTTATGATTTCCTTGTGGGTTGTTTGAGGTCGTCGGTTAAAGTTTTGACCTATGTAAAAGGTAAGATCTAGTGTATCTGCACTCCATGTTGATTTAGATTGTTGACTGTTTTCTTTATTGATGGCTCCTGTCTCTCTTCCTATAGACTTTCTTCTGTTTGTTGTATCATTATTCTGCAATTCTCTTATAGGTTTAGCAGTTGTAGTACTTTCGGGGTTGTGGGTTTTGGATTGTACTGCCCGGTCTGTTTCAGTAGATTGTATACCTATGGCTTGTTCAAGTGCTGGGGGTTGTGCTATGATTTGTTGTGTGCTTTCTTCCATATTGTTGATGTTTGCTGATACTTCGTTCATTCTGGGTTCTGTTGTTGTATATGAGGCTTGTAGTACCTTACTTGAGTTTGGATTTTCGGGGAACCACATCTCCTCTATTCCGTTCTCTTTGAGCATCTTGTTTAATTCTGTCTTGTAGCATCCGGGGTTACTGATATTCATGACATGTGCATGCAGTATGCATATTAGGAGGTTTGTATGTTTGATCTCGCTGAGGTTAATGGTTGTCTTTGATTCGTGATGTGGGGTCGCTTCCTTTGTGGCTGCCTTCACAATACTTGCAAAAGTTTGATTTTCTTTGATCAGTTTGTCTTGGGCCTTCTCCTCCAACTTCAGTTTCATCTTTTCTTTTCTTATTGGGCTTATTCTATTATTAAAAATCGGCAAATCACCCAGCCTTATATAATGCTCTCACGGACGTACAGGTACAGGCATCACCCTTCGACAATGCCCACACGTCTTTGGAGGGATTTTCTTCTTTTTTTTTTTTACACTCTCATTTACCCCTTGACCTCTTCGTCATTTTGGTTACCAACAAAGGCTAAAGCAAGCACTGCAACGTGGAGAAAAAGCTTAAAAACCCTTGCGGATCAAGGCACAAGCCACTCCCACCAATCAGGGCCGGGCAGTCGCCTGCCCCACGGCTCGGGGAGTGTATATAAGGAGAAAAAAGCCAAAAATTTCTCCAACTGTCACACTGACGACGCACCATGGCTCGTACAAAGCAGACTGCTCGCAAGAGTACCGGAGGCAAGGCCCCTCGCAAGCAGCTGGCCACCAAGGCTGCTCGCAAATCGGCCCCTGCCACTGGAGGAGTCAAGAAGCCCCACCGTTACAGGCCCGGTACCGTGGCTCTGCGTGAGATCCGTCGTTACCAGAAGAGCACCGAGCTCCTCATCAGGAAGCTGCCCTTCCAGCGCCTGGTGCGTGAGATTGCCCAGGACTTCAAGACTGACCTCCGCTTCCAGTCCTCAGCCGTCATGGCTCTGCAGGAAGCCTCCGAGGCTTACCTGGTGGGTCTTTTCGAGGACACCAACCTGTGCGCCATCCACGCCAAGCGTGTCACCATCATGCCCAAGGATATCCAGCTGGCCCGTCGCATTCGTGGCGAGCGTGCTTAAGCCCTTGAGCTTCGATCCTCTCCTTTACCAACTCGGCCCTTCTCAGGGCCACCAAATACTTTTCCAAAAAGAGAATGATTGTAGACTGGGAATAGATAGGGATTTATTATACAGTAGTGTTTGGATTTTAATTTGGCTATTTTATGTTATGTCATGAATGATAATTATAATCAATTCCCCTGCCTCACTCCTCCCAAATGGCAGAATATCAATGTTAGTTCGACGACCTACATGAGTTCCACATTTTTGGCCAAGTTAATATTCATTGTGCAGTTTATTGCATTTAGTAGTTTTCACAATGTGGTAAAATGATGGCAGGTAGTTATTTCTAAACATTAAATAATAAAATAAAGACGATTGATTGACTATTTGAAATAAAAGTACTACCGAGGTGAGGGTGAGGGCTGGTCCTATATCATGAGTGAAGTTTGGTATCCTCTAGCCAACTTTTCTGTCTGTCTGTATCTTTTCCTTCTGGGGGCAGGAGGCTAGAAATCCTCCTCCCCTACTCAATTACAAACTTTACAGGTTTCTGTTCTGGCTCTGTCTTGAGTCGGCCACCCTGAGTATATAGTACAGTACATACACACTGTTTGACATGAAAAGAAAGGAGAATGATGAGAAATGCAATTGGGTTAGATGGAGGAGGAGTATGAAAGTATCAATAATAATAATAATAATATATCCTAATATTAATAATGACAACACCAACATTATTATTAGTGGTAAAATGAAGTCAACATTTTGTCTTTTTCTCGTCAATAATGTGTGGCTCCATAAGGAGCCGAGTTAAGGGGGGATCAAGTAGGAGGCAAGCTCTTTACTTGGATGAGGTGTACTTGGTAACCGCCTTGGTGCCCTCAGACACAGCGTGTTTTGCCATCTCTCCAGGGAGCAGGAGCCTGACGGCGGTCTGGATTTCCCGACTGGTGATGGTGGAGCGTTTGTTGTAGTGGGCCAGACGAGAAGCCTCGGCAGCAATACGCTCGAAGATGTCATTGACGAAGGAGTTCATGATAGACATGGCCTTGGAGGACACACCTGTGTCAGGGTGTACCTGCTTCAGGACCTTGTATATATAGATCGAGTAGCTTTCCTTCCTCCTGCGCTTTTTCTTCTTGCCGTCGCCCTTGGCAATGGCCTTCTGGGCCTTGCCGGCCTTCTTGGCGGCCTTTCCTGAAGTCTTGGGCGGCATGTTGTCTCGTCGAACAGTGGTGAGTGGGGTGAGTGCACGGGTTGTTTTTTGGCTTATATGATCTGCTGGCGGATCACAGAGCGCCACCAGCCTCGCTGTGTCTCCTCTGATTGGTTGGCGCAGGCTAGCTCTGATCCTCACATGGGTATATAAGTCATGGTATGCCGAATTTGGTTTATTCAATTATCATTATTCCTCTCACTCTCACTCACTCTGATTCACTCTGCTCTCAGATGCTCCATCTTATCCATGTCCACTGTGTCAGGCACTCATAAAACAGTTGCTCTGATTAACAGAAGGCCGTTAGAATAAGCTCTGATAAATAACCCAAATCCGTATACACGACCACTGGAAGAGACTGTTCTTAAAAACGCGGCTTCTCTTATCAGAAGGGCGAACGTATACGAGTTCAACATCTTACTCAAGTCCACTGTGCCAGGCAGCTCCTAAAAAAGCGCTCTGAACATAGAAGGACGCTAGAATAAGCTCTGAAAATATTGAACACAAAGAGGAAAGAGCATAAAGGAAAACCTTTACACCTGACAAATAAATCAAACACTTCTGGCTCGCCTAGAGTCCCTGCCTGTCTTTCCAAACCGAACCCTGCGGCTATACGCACAAGGGGGCCCTTCAGAAGGGTGGAGAGGAATAAGGTAAGGGTGGCAAAAACTCTGATAGGAATAGGAAATACGAAGGGAAGTCCAGGAACCTCTTTTACCACTTAGCCGGAAAAAAGGTACCCTGAGACACTAGCATTACCTCCCACGTATTTTAGGCAGGTAGAGGGCCAAAAAAAAAAAAAAAAAAAATGAAAAATGGCTAGGGTCAAAATTAAACTAAAACATCATAATGATAAACAGGCTCCCAACAAATTTCTGCACACAACAGCCCCGCTAGATATTCAAATAACAAGAGTAAAACACAATAATGACCACTTAATTGTCATCACCCCAACAGACCAAGACATTGAGAAATTATTCACCAAGAAAGCAACCAACACACTAGAAAATGACGGCTTCTCCCCCATACTACCTATGCACATCAAGGCCAAGAGAAGTGTCATATGTTCAAAGGTGGACAAAATGATCTTTGACAATGCAGCCGAAGACATAAAACAAGAAGCAGAAGAGAAAAATGCATTCGCCAAAATAACAAATGTTACCAAATTTGGTGCACATTATGTCAAAATAGAATTCGAAGATGTAAAGATGGCAGAGAAGGCCCTGGACGGCCTAAAGATGTTCCACCTGACCATTCCCAAATGGGACATCAGACAGGACGAATACATTCACATAGAAACTTGTATGAAATGTTATGCCTTAGATGATCACCCCACTTACAAATGCCCACAAAACTCAGAGTACAAAATCTGCTCTGAATGCGGTCAAACCGGTCATGACTGGAAGAACTGCCCCCCAGGACAAACACAAAAATGCATAAACTGCGGAGAGGAACATAGAACCCTCGCAATGAAATGTGTAAAGAGAAAAAACATTCTCAAAACCAAACAAACAGAAAGACAAGAAAAGAAATCCCAAACCTACGCAAACATTACAAGCAACAACAACCCAAACAGTCAGCCACAAATGCCTGCCACAAACACAAACCACATAAACAATGCCCAGTACTTCACTAGTCTAATGGAAGCCCACATGTGCAATGTAATCGAAAAGTCAACCATGCAAGAAGCAATGGCAAAGAGTCTGCAACAGAACAACTTGCCCCCATACCAACCCCTAGAATATACCAAAGAAGAATCTAGTAAAATACTCCAACTATTCGGAACCTGGACACTCCCAAACCTCAACACACAAACCACAACAATGAACCCAGAAACTAGCCAACTCCCCATAATACAACAAAAGAGGAAGAAAACACTCCCGACCAGCAAGACAATGAGGAAGAGACAGACACAGAATCAAGCAGTGATGAAGAAACACACGATGTAGAACTACCCATTCTTGAGGAACATGAAACAGGCCACTCTTACAAAATAATGATACACACTGATGAACAATTCAAAAACCTAAAGAACAGCCAACTATGGGATAAACTAAGGAAAACTCTCCCCCTCAAAAAGGTTATAGTTGAGGACTTAGACGGTACCCAATGGCCACCAAATGAAGCTATTAACTATTTTCACAAATGCTACACAGACAACACCCTAAATGAAGCATTCTACACAAAAGGAAAACTACTCGTTAACTCCAATCGACCCCAAACCAAAACAAAAACAAGATCATCTATCAAACAAAATTCATGAACACACTAAAAATACTACAACACAAACGTCCTACACTGGAGTAATAGAAGACACACTTTAAGCAACATATATAGCACTATAAAACCACACATAATACTCATTAACAGCCACGGTGTCCCTAATAGCGAATCACTAAAAATACAAGGCTACAAAACACACAAAAAAAACATAACTGACAGTCCCATGGACGGTACAGCTATAGCAGTACTAGAAACTATCACACATAAAATACATGATGATTTTATATCTGACCTCCTAGCTATAGAAATAATGACTGACACTGGCCCAATAATAATAGCCACAGTCTATTTACCTCCCAGAAGACCATACTTACCCACCCCAGACTTCTACAGACTATTCAGAAACAACATACCAGTATACCTAATAGGTGACCTAAACGCGAAACACCACACACTGAATAATAGGACCCAAAACACTGTGGGAAGACAATTAGGCACATTAATCACTAACGGTCTAATAAGACACATAGGCCCCCACTTCCCAACCTTCCACGCCCCACACTCATCAACTAACCCGACATAGCACTATCCAACAATAAAACCTACCACAACATACACTTCACCCCCGGACCACTCACCACTAGCGATCACATCCCCATCATAACCACAATATCCACCCTACCAATAATAATACCTGCCCCTCCAAGACCCAAATTCCAAGCAGCGAACTGGGACTTATTCAAAACCGACATTGATCTAAAACTACAACTAAACACTGACCTAAACAACGGAAAAAAGGAAAACATAGACACCAAAATAAATGAATGGCACACCATAATTGAAGATAATGTGAAAAAACATATCCCCACAACACACCATAAAACTCTAAATAGTCCTAAAATGAGCCAACAAACTAAAATGATACTGAACCAATACAACAGAATTAGACGACATGCACACAATCATGGATGGACATATAACCACTACAGACAATACAAACAGATGCAAGACAGCCTCAAGACAAATATGATACAAGAATACAACGAAATGTGGAGACAACAGTTAACAGAAACAGCCAACTCATACACTGACCCAGAAACGTTCTGGAAAAAAATACGAATGATGCAAGGACATGACACACCTACAACAAACTACACAATAGACCCTCAGGGGAACAAAATATATGACATCAAAGAACAGGCAAAGATACATAGGGAATATTGGGAAAGTATACTCAATGATGGGGGCAACGATCTACCAAGACATGACTACATTAAAGACTTCATTCAGTTAAACAGACACAGAACCATCCCATATGAGGACATAGACATTAACAGACTTGACATTAACAACCCACTGACCAGACCAATAAACACAGAAGACATAAAAAACAATCATAACAAAGCTCAAAAAGACATGCCCAGGACAAAGTGGATTAAACAAAACAATCCTTAAAAACCTACCTGACTCAGCCCTAAACACATTAAAAAGTATCCTAAATGCAGCACTTTCCATAGGATATTTCCCCGACAAATGGAAAGAAGCAACAATAAAACTCATCCCCAAACAAAATAAAAAACCCACACCATAAAGAAAACCAAAGACCAATATCACTACTAGAAGTGCCAGGGAAAATATTCGAGAGAATCATAAACAAAAGACTAAGAACATATCTAACTACACATAACCTATACAACACCGCACAATATGGTTTCAGGGAAAGAAGAGGCACCACACACGCCCTAGCTCTGGCAACAGAAACAATAGCACACAACATGAGCAACAAAGGACAATGCCATGTCATCCTGAGAGACATATCAAAAGCATTTGACAAGGTATGGCACTTAGGGTTGCAATATAAGATACTAAACCTAAATCTCCCAATAATAATAGAAAAGCTACTGAATAATTTCCTAGTAAACCGCTCAGCCCGAATTAAAATAAAGACAACCCTAAGTGACAAAATCAGCATAAGTTGTGGTGTCCCTCAGGGATCAGTACTATCACCAACACTATTCACCATCTACACAAGCGACACCCCTCCCTCACAAACAGGCACAAACATCGCATATGCAGATGATATAACACAGATCGTAGGATACGGAGGGCCATCCAGAGCCATCATGGCTAGAAAGACCCAAAGAGAAGCAGAGATAATAAACAACTATGAGGACAACTGGAAAATTAAAACAAACGTCAATAAATTCACAGTCATCCAACTAGGAGTAAAAAAGAAAACCCAAATACATATAAATAATAACCAAATAGAAGAAAAAAATAATGGAAGACTCCTTGGCCTAACAATTAGCACAAATGGCTACACCAAAATGTAAACAGAGAGGAAAAACCTAGCACAAATAGCCTTGAACAAACTATACCGCTTCTCAGCTCTTAACACCAACATAAAAACACACCTAGTAAAAACACTCATATTACCAATCCTAGACTATCCCCCCGTACCTACACATACATTGAGTAAAACACAACTCAGAAAACTACAAATAATACAAAATAAAGCACTAAGATTTGCCACTAACCAACGTTACCCATATACGATGACAACTATCCAGATACACGAACACACAAACACTCTACCACTTAATATACGCATCCACAAACAGGCAACGAAAATATGGAGCAGACTAGAACACCTACAAGACCCGATTTTCGTAAATATAAAAAATAACCATGAATTACAACAAGACCTCAGACAACACACCTGGTTCAAAAGTAGTCTAAAGATAATAAATGAAATAGAGGAACCAGATCCAATATATTAATACAAAAAAAAAAAAAAAAAAAAAAAAAAAAAATTCAAACCAAAAAGAAAAATAGTGAACTCAACTATACACAAACAGTAATAATAATAAAAATAATGATAATAATAACAATCACACTTTCGTCCTTAGCTAGCTACCAAACAACAAACATAAAGAAAATACACCACTTGCCCCAACACAAAAACATATGTTTCAAACACACAACATAGCAAGGTGGTCTGCCCACCAACTGTTACTCTCCTACTTTCCTTCATACTTTCCTCCTTTCTCTTCCCTCTCAACCCCCCCCCTCTCTTTTCACCCCTTAGACCCACCTATGGGTCAAAAAAAAGAAAAAAAAAAAAAAAAAAAAAAAAAAAAAAAAAAATTGGTTTATTCCTGATTCTTCGGTCGTCGCAGACCGAATTACTATACAAGCATCATGTCTGGACGTGGCAAGGGCGGTAAGGTGAAGGGCAAGTCAAAGTCCCGCTCCAGCAGGGCTGGACTCCAGTTCCCCGTCGGCAGGATCCACCGTCTGCTGCGTAAGGGCAACTATGCCGAGCGTGTCGGTGCTGGCGCCCCCGTCTACCTGGCCGCTGTCATGGAGTACCTGGCTGCTGAGGTGCTCGAGCTGGCCGGTAATGCTGCCCGTGACAACAAGAAGACCCGTATCATTCCCCGTCACTTGCAGCTGGCTATCCGCAATGACGAAGAGCTGAACAAGCTTTTGTCTGGTGTCACCATTGCCCAGGGAGGAGTTCTGCCCAACATCCAGGCTGTGCTTCTGCCCAAGAAGACCGAGAAGAAGTAAATCCTTCGTCTTGGCCCTCTTATCCTATCATCGGCTCCTTAAGGAGCCACAAATGATTTCCTGAAAAAAGAGAATGACAGACTGTTTTAAATTAGTGGTAGTAGTTGTTTTTGTTGTTCACTTGAATTCCCAGTCAATATCCTCTAATCCTAACCATAATGTCATGCACTGCATCTGCATCCTTTAAAAAAAAAAAAAAAAAAAAAAAAAAAAATGCATTGGGAGTGGTAACATAATATAAATTATACAAACATTGATCGATTATATGCGAAAACAAAAGGAAAACGTTTGTGCTGATTTCATTGTAGTAATGATATGTGCTAAGTTAGTTAATTAGAGCGTAATGGAAGGCAAATATTTCCTTAGCATAATCGAATATTCCCAGGTTTGATAGAATACAATAATTCACCCAATTATTAGCACAGACAAAATTATACAATAAGGTACTATGCATGTGAATCCACATTGTCATTTAATTTAAGGTACCAGATTATATTATAGCAAGGACAAACACCAAAAAAAAAAAAAAAAAAAAATTCTCTTGATAGTTTCTCACCTGTTTAGGTATTTTACCTGTGTTTAAAGTCTTCACACCTATTGTAGAAGATAGGCTCGCTTTGTCAAAGAAAACGTTACTGGCTTGAGGCTAAGGGGTAACTGTTCCAGTGTGATACTGAGTAAAAGTTGAAAGGATTTAGTGATTAGTATGATTTAGTGAGTTGGGCCTATAATTATTAGGCCTTGTATTTGGGGTTGGGTGTGTTGGGGTGTCTGTCTGTCTGTATGCATGTATGTATGTATGTATGTATGTATGTATGGACTGGCAAGTTAAAGAAAGGCAGAGGTTAAGGAGATGTGAGGAAATACAGCTACAATTAGGTGAGTACATACATACATACATACATACATACATACATACACACATACAGACAGACATACATACATACATACATACATACATACATACATACATACATACATACATAGACATAGACATACATACATACATACATACATACATACCAACCACGTTTTTATGCATATACTACGTTTCTCGAGTAGTTTTGTTCTCAGAAAGTTAGGTTAGTTTACAGTCATCATTTTCTGGCATATCATACACTGTGTTAATTCACGTCTTTCAGAATGATATTGTACATTAAAGTAATGAAATGTCTGGCCATATTGGCTACCTAGTTATATAATTAATGATGGTACTTATACTCCAAATATGTTGGGGCATAATATATGGCATAATTATTATATTATATATATATTATGCCATATTATACGGTGTTGACGGAACTCCTCTTTCATTTGCGTGGCTTCCCTGACTGTTTCCATTTTAAGCTTCACCTAGACAGAGAGTAATCCAGCTAACTCTCAGAAACACCTCTTCCTCCTACACTAGTCTTGTCAAGCACACCACACTTTTTTCCAACACACCTAGTGTAAATTACACTCCAACGTACCTTCATTTTCAGCTGACTCTCCATCAACCTTAGATAGATAGATAGATAGATAGACAGATAGATAGATAGATAGTTAGTTAGTTAATTCTTTATTTCATAAAAGGTTACATGGTAACATTTTACATATATACAGATTGACTCAGACTCAAATCATTATTTCATAAAAGGCAACACAATTAACTTTTTACATATATACAATAGAGATAACAGTAACCTCATACATTACCGCATTCTAGGTCTATGGTTTTGTACAAACATTAATCTAGGTTAGGTTAGGTTAGGTTAGGTTAGGTTAGGTTAGGTTAGGTTAGGTTAGGTTAGGTTAGGTTAGGTTAGGTTAGGTTAGGTTAGGTAGGTTAGGTTAGGTTAGGTAGGTTAGGTAGGTTAGGTTAGGTTAGGTAGGTAGATGGATGGATAGGTAGGTAGGTAGGTAGGTAGGTAGGTAGGTAGGTAGGTAGATAGATAGATAGATAGATAGATAGATAGATAGATAGATAGATAGATAGATAGATAGATAGATAGATAGATAGATAGATAGATAGATAGATTGATGGATGGATGGATGGATGGATGGATGGATAGATAGATAGATAGATAGATAGATAGATAGATAGATAGATGGATGGATGGATGGATGGATGGATAGCTAATTTGATGTATGTATGTATGTATGTAGGTAGGTAGGTAGGTAGATCGGTAGGTAGGTAGGTAGGTAGGTAGGTAGGTAGGTGGATGGATGGATGGATGGATAGATAATTTGATGTAGGTAGGTAGGTAGGTAGGTAGGTAGGTAGGTAGGTAGGCAGGCAGGCAGGCAGGAAGGAAACACATTTGTCAAAGAATAAATGCATTCATAAAGAAACAGTTATATAATAATTGTAGAGAAAGACACCAACCTAGGCTATAAACAATTTTTATAGCAGCCTTACTGCTATAGAAAGAGATGAACCAGTTTCTAAAACTGTAAACCCAAAATGTGTTGACCTCAGACCATTTTCGTGAAGTTATTAGTGAGTTGGGCCTCTATATTAGGCCTTGTATTTGGGGAAGGGTGAGATAGGGATCTGCCTTGTATGGGCCAGACTCCGATTTTCTTATGTTCTTATGACTGTGTCGACATCTCCATGTCTTTATTGCGAGAGTAACTTCGTTGTCTATTCGTCCATCATTCATTCATTCATTCCTGACATAAATCATTGGTATTTGGCTTAACTTTTTGTATAGATGCAACAGTATAATAATATACAGGCAAACCTACTGTCTTACCAGATCCAGTCAAATAATACTACATACATACATACATACATCCATACATACATACATACAGTATATATCCATGCATACAGGTTCTATTTAATCATATAATGTCGCTCTAATCTTTGCCAACGGCCATACCACGTTGAATGCACCGCTTCTCGTCCGATCAGCGAAGTTAAGCAACGTAGGGTCTGGTTAGTACTTGGATGGGTGACCGCCTGGGAACACCAGATGCTGTTGGCATCCACACTTTTGCTGTTTCGGCTTATTACCTCTGTTTGCTGTCTCTTGTTTAGTTTCCTTTTCTATATTTAAGTCTAAAGAAACGTAGGTGTGAAGAATTTAAATACAGGTAAGTAGATGGAGAGGTTTGTAGTTAGTTTGCAAAGTGTAACATTTCGGGAGAGAGAGCTGGATACATAAAATATACATGTCACAAACCTCAAATCAACTCAGAAAATGTGTCACGACGATGAAGTGTATTTACCCTTGAATCTGGCTAACAGTAGCCAATATTATGCAATTTAAGTAGGCCCTACACTATAGTTGAATTATATTACAAAGTAAAGGGTGGTGAGTTGGTAACCAGCTATAGGCATTAATCTATTATCGACTGATGGTGTAAATATGTAAATTTCTTCTACAGTATATGATATTATGTATTACATGATTAAATAATATTAGTATGCTATACTTACAAAAGTATCCAAATTAAAGGTCATTCCTAATATTTATCGATTTTCCTCAGTTTAGGCAATCTTAAGTTTCTCACTTAATACATACTTTTTACTACCATAGATCACAACATTATACAAGTGCTCAAAATCATCTTAATATAGCTAGAATATAACTGAAAACCTACCTGCCTAGTGTTATAGATATAGAACATAATGCAATGAGTGAAGTCCTTTTTTTAACATAAGTGCCACTTTGATAGATTCGAGATGGCAACCAGCTCTATTTATGTCTTTAGATAAGTTTCTCAATGATTATAGTATATAATTATGTCATACTTACAAATGAAAGGTATTTCCTAACTTCCTAGTGTTCCTACACTCTATAATAATTATTATCTAAATATATACCATTCATACTCAATGTCTGTCACATTTCTCTTTTTCATTAACAAAGTTGTGGACCTCATAGAGGTCCGGTAGGTATAGGTATATAGGCTTATAGGATGTCAGTGGGGTACTCCTTAACCACCAAAGCCGTACAGGGTGCGGCCCTGGCGTTTCAGGGCGTAGACCACGTCCATGGCGGTCACGGTCTTCCTCTTGGCGTGCTCGGTGTAGGTCACAGCATCACGGATCACATTCTCCAGGAACACCTTCAGCACACCACGGGTCTCTTCGTATATCAGACCAGAGATACGCTTCACGCCGCCACGACGAGCCAGGCGACGGATGGCAGGCTTCGTGATACCCTGGATGTTATCACGCAACACCTTGCGATGACGCTTGGCGCCTCCCTTCCCGAGCCCCTTGCCTCCCTTGCCGCGTCCAGTCATCTTCACAGCTACCAAGTCAATGATATCTAAAAATCAATCAATCAATCAAATTGAGTAGTGACAGGGGGTTAGGGGGAAGTGGGGATAGGACAAGAAATAGTTGGATGAAGTGAATTGTAGCAGGAGAAAAAGGTTTCCAGGCTTGACTGGAACTGCCTGAGGGTTTTTCTGATTTTAGCTGCTGAAGAGACTGGTCAGGGCAAGGTCGACAGGGGCACATTCGGGGAGGCTCCTCGCTGGCACGGGTATCATCTGCCATGTCTGGTCGGGGGCGTGTGAGGCTGGGGTGATGGTGGTGAAGGTGATGGGTGGTGGTGGTGGTGGTGAGTTTTTATTTCCTTGGGAGGTCTGGGAAGCCGCGTTTTAGAGCTTCCTCCACTGTTACCATGCAGGTCACGTAGTTGGTCTTGGGGTCCTTCGTGTGGAAGTAGCAGTTGCAGCCGTCTCTTTTCCAATTCTCCATACAGTAGGACAGGAATCCGTGGAATTCAGGTATTATGCAGTCCTTGTATGCATAGCTCATGGACATGTTGAAGTCTGTTTCGAGGTGTGGATAACAGATTTCCTTGAACAGTTGCTGAGGAGTTTTTGGAGTTTTTGCTGATTGTGGTGTTGGTGGCTGGGGCTTGGAAGTTGCAGCTGGTAAGGTCTCCTTTGCTACTGCTGGTGTTTTCTTCTTCTTCATTCTTTTGGCTTTGGGGCTCGCCATCTCAATGGTGGGCATGGAGGCTGCTTCTGCATGTTGTGCTAACTCAGGTGGTGGTGTAGTGGTTGCAGTCAAAGCCGTGATTTCTGAAGGTGGTGGTGGTGGTGGGAGGGCTTCCTCGACCTCCATAGGTGGTGCTGGAGTCTTGTCCTCTTCAGGGTTGCATTCTCCAGTGAAAAGGTCGATGAAGGGAGTCAGAGTCAGGACCTTCGGCTTGGTGGGTGCTGGTGGTGATGGTGCAGGCCCCTCTGAAGGTGGTGGTGGGCAGTTTTTCCTATTCAGAGGGCGAGGCAGGAGAAGTTTTGGAGCCGGTGTGTTCCTCTGCCTCGGTGTTCTCTGGTGGCTCCCTGGAAGGTTGGCTGGGATGAATATTATAGGGAGGTTGTTCTCCTTCAGGAGGGCGGGCAGAATCTGCTGCAGGAGGGAGGTGTCGTCTCCAGCCAGAGCCATAGCCGTCCTAATAACCACATCTATGATGGAAAAAGATGTGGTATTGGATTTTGGGCTCGGCCTGGTGGGTCTCCTGCTGGTTGACTCCTTCTGCCCCTCCTTCAGGAGGTCCCTGGCGTGAGTGGAGCCCTTGACAGCGGCGCCCTTTGGTCCCGTCACCTGTCTGGCTTCAGGACCTCTGGGAGCAGCCACTGCCACAAATTCCACCCTTTCTCCATCACCAAGGGAGGGCACAGCCTTAAGGGGGTTGTTTTTCTTGATGGCGCCCTTGTGGGTGAAGATGTCCTTGGTGCCGTCGTCAGGGGTGATGAAGCCGTACCCCTTCTTCACATTGAACCATTTTACAAGTCCAGCAAGGATGGGAGTTGCTGAACTCATGGTGAATGGTTGGTTGTGAGAGAGAGGTGAGGTAGGTGTGCTCAGGATGGGAGCTCAGAGCTGAATGATATCTAAAAATGGGCAAATCAGCCTTATATAATGCTCTCACGGACGTACAGGTACAGGCATCACCCTTCGACAATGCCCACACGTCTTTGGAGGGATTTTCTTCTTTTTTTTTTTACACTCTCATTTACCCCTTGACCTCTTCGTCATTTTGGTTACCAACAAAGGCTAAAGCAAGCACTGCAACGTGGAGAAAAAGCTTAAAAACCCTTGCGGATCAAGGCACAAGCCACTCCCACCAATCAGGGCCGGGCAGTCGCCTGCCCCACGGCTCGGGGAGTGTATATAAGGAGAAAAACAGCCAAAAATGTCTCCAACTGTCACAGTCACACTGACGACACACCATGGCTCGTACAAAGCAGACTGCTCGCAAGAGTACCGGAGGCAAGGCCCCTCGCAAGCAGCTGGCCACCAAGGCTGCTCGCAAATCGGCCCCTGCCACTGGAGGAGTCAAGAAGCCCCACCGTTACAGGCCCGGTACCGTGGCTCTGCGTGAGATCCGTCGTTACCAGAAGAGCACCGAGCTCCTCATCAGGAAGCTGCCCTTCCAGCGCCTGGTGCGTGAGATTGCCCAGGACTTCAAGACTGACCTCCGCTTCCAGTCCTCAGCCGTCATGGCCCTGCAGGAAGCCTCCGAGGCTTACCTGGTGGGTCTTTTCGAGGACACCAACCTGTGCGCCATCCACGCCAAGCGTGTCACCATCATGCCCAAGGATATCCAGCTGGCCCGTCGCATTCGTGGCGAGCGTGCTTAAGCCCTTGAGCTTCGATCCTCTCCTTTACCAACTCGGCCCTTCTCAGGGCCACCAAATACTTTTCCAAAAAGAGAATGATTGTAGACTGGGAATAGATAGGGATTTATTATACAGTACAGTTTGTACGTGGAAGAAGATAGTTAATCAATCAGAGACAGTGTTTGGATTTTAATTTGGCTATTTTATGTTATGTCATGAATGATAATTATAATCAATTCCCTGCCTCACTCCTCCCAAATGGCAGAATATCAATGTTAGTTCGACGACCTACATGAGCCACATTTTTGGCCAAGTTAACATTCATTGTGCAGTTTATTGCATTTAGTAGTTTTCACAATGTGGTAAAATGATGGCAGGTAGTTATTTCTAAACATTAAATAAAGACGATTGATTGACTACCCCTACTATTTGAAATAAAAGTAAAAGTACTACTGAGGTGAGGGTGAGGGCTGGTCCTATATCATGAGTGAAGTTTGGTAGCCAAGTTTCTAGCCAACTTTTCTGTCTGTCTGTATCTTTTCCTTCTGGGGGCAGGCGGCTAGAAATCCTCCTCCCCTACTCAATTACAAACTTTACAGGTTTCTGTTCTGGCTCTGTCTTGAGTCGGCCACCCTGAGTATATAGTACAGTACATACACACTGTTTGACATGAAAAGAAAGGAGAATGATGAGAAATGCAATTGGGTTAGATGGAGGAGGAGTATGAAAGTATCAATAATACTACTACTACTATACATTGTAATAATATATCCTAATATTAATAATGACAACACCAACATTATTATTAGTGGTAAAAGGAAGTCAACATTTTGTCTTTTTCTCGTCAATAATGTGTGGCTCCATAAGGAGCCGAGTTAAGGGGGGATCAAGTAGGAGGCAAGCTCTTTACTTGGACGAGGTGTACTTGGTAACAGCCTTGGTGCCCTCAGACACAGCGTGTTTTGCCAACTC
>CM064557.1:7182945-7190445 GCA_032716605.1 Paralithodes platypus | reverse complement strand
AATGGTTACCAAATTTTGAGAAGCTAAGTAGATGGAGAGGTTTGTAGTTAGTTTGCAAAGTGTAACATTTCGGGAGAGAGAGCTGGATACATAAAATATACATGTCACAAACCTCAAATCAACTCAGAAAATGTGTCACGACGATGAAGTGTATTTACCCTTGAATCTGGCTAACAGTAGCCAATATTATGCAATTTAAGTAGGCCCTACACTATAGTTGAATTATATTACAAAGTAAAGGGTGGTGAGTTGGTAACCAGCTATAGGCATTAATCTATTATCGACTGATGGTGTAAATATGTAAATTTCTTCTACAGTATATGATATTATGTATTACATGATTAAATAATATTAGTATGCTATACTTACAAAAGTGTTTGCCAAAAGTATCCAAATTAAAGGTCATTCCTAATATTTATCGATTTTCCTCAGTTTAGGCAATCTTAAGTTTCTCACTTAATACATACTTTTTACTACCATAGATCACAACATTATACAAGTGCTCAAAATCATCTTAATATAGCTAGAATATAACTGAAAACCTACCTGCCTAGTGTTATAGATATAGAACATAATGCAATGAGTGAAGTCCTTTTTTTAACATAAGTGCCACTTTGATAGATTCGAGATGGCAACCAGCTCTATTTATGTCTTTAGATAAGTTTCTCAATGATTATAGTATATAATTATGTCATACTTACAAATGAAAGGTATTTCCTAACTTCCTAGTGTTCCTACACTCTATAATAATTATTATCTAAATATATACCATTCATACTCAATGTCTGTCACATTTCTCTTTTTCATTAACAAAGTTGTGGACCTCATAGAGGTCCGGTAGGTATAGGTATATAGGCTTATAGGATGTCAGTGGGGTACTCCTTAACCACCAAAGCCGTACAGGGTGCGGCCCTGGCGTTTCAGGGCGTAGACCACGTCCATGGCGGTCACGGTCTTCCTCTTGGCGTGCTCGGTGTAGGTCACAGCATCACGGATCACATTCTCCAGGAACACCTTCAGCACACCACGGGTCTCTTCGTATATCAGACCAGAGATACGCTTCACGCCGCCACGACGAGCCAGGCGACGGATGGCAGGCTTCGTGATACCCTGGATGTTATCACGCAACACCTTGCGATGACGCTTGGCGCCTCCCTTCCCGAGCCCCTTGCCTCCCTTGCCGCGTCCAGTCATCTTCACAGCTACCAAGTCAATGATATCTAAAAATGGGCAAATCAGCCTTATATAATGCTCTCACGGACGTACAGGTACAGGCATCACCCTTCGACAATGCCCACACGTCTTTGGAGGGATTTTCTTCTTTTTTTTTTTACACTCTCATTTACCCTTGACCTCTTCGTCATTTTGGTTACCAACAAAGGCTAAAGCAAGCACTGCAACGTGGAGAAAAAGCTTAAAAACCCTTGCGGATCAAGGCACAAGCCACTCCCACCAATCAGGGCCGGGCAGTCGCCTGCCCCACGGCTCGGGGAGTGTATATAAGGAGAAAAACAGCCAAAAATGTCTCCAACTGTCACAGTCACACTGACGACACACCATGGCTCGTACAAAGCAGACTGCTCGCAAGAGTACCGGAGGCAAGGCCCCTCGCAAGCAGCTGGCCACCAAGGCTGCTCGCAAATCGGCCCCTGCCACTGGAGGAGTCAAGAAGCCCCACCGTTACAGGCCCGGTACCGTGGCTCTGCGTGAGATCCGTCGTTACCAGAAGAGCACCGAGCTCCTCATCAGGAAGCTGCCCTTCCAGCGCCTGGTGCGTGAGATTGCCCAGGACTTCAAGACTGACCTCCGCTTCCAGTCCTCAGCCGTCATGGCCCTGCAGGAAGCCTCCGAGGCTTACCTGGTGGGTCTTTTCGAGGACACCAACCTGTGCGCCATCCACGCCAAGCGTGTCACCATCATGCCCAAGGATATCCAGCTGGCCCGTCGCATTCGTGGCGAGCGTGCTTAAGCCCTTGAGCTTCGATCCTCTCCTTTACCAACTCGGCCCTTCTCAGGGCCACCAAATACTTTTCCAAAAAGAGAATGATTGTAGACTGGGAATAGATAGGGATTTATTATACAGTACAGTTTGTACGTGGAAGAAGATAGTTAATCAATCAGAGACAGTGTTTGGATTTTAATTTGGCTATTTTATGTTATGTCATGAATGATAATTATAATCAATTCCCTGCCTCACTCCTCCCAAATGGCAGAATATCAATGTTAGTTCGACGACCTACATGAGCCACATTTTTGGCCAAGTTAACATTCATTGTGCAGTTTATTGCATTTAGTAGTTTTCACAATGTGGTAAAATGATGGCAGGTAGTTATTTCTAAACATTAAATAAAGACGATTGATTGACTACCCCTACTATTTGAAATAAAAGTAAAAGTACTACTGAGGTGAGGGTGAGGGCTGGTCCTATATCATGAGTGAAGTTTGGTATCCTCTAGCCAACTTTTCTGTCTGTCTGTATCTTTTCCTTCTGGGGGCAGGCGGCTAGAAATCCTCCTCCCCTACTCAATTACAAACTTTACAGGTTTCTGTTCTGGCTCTGTCTTGAGTCGGCCACCCTGAGTATATAGTACAGTACATACACACTGTTTGACATGAAAAGAAAGGAGAATGATGAGAAATGCAATTGGGTTAGATGGAGGAGGAGTATGAAAGTATCAATAATACTACTACTACTATACATTGTAATAATATATCCTAATATTAATAATGACAACACCAACATTATTATTAGTGGTAAAAGGAAGTCAACATTTTGTCTTTTTCTCGTCAATAATGTGTGGCTCCATAAGGAGCCGAGTTAAGGGGGGATCAAGTAGGAGGCAAGCTCTTTACTTGGACGAGGTGTACTTGGTAACAGCCTTGGTGCCCTCAGACACAGCGTGTTTTGCCAACTCTCCAGGGAGCAGGAGCCTGACGGCGGTCTGGATTTCCCGACTGGTGATGGTGGAGCGTTTGTTGTAGTGGGCCAGACGAGAAGCCTCGGCAGCAATACGCTCGAAGATGTCATTGACGAAGGAGTTCATGATAGACATGGCCTTGGAGGACACACCTGTGTCAGGGTGTACCTGCTTCAGGACCTTGTATATATAGATCGAGTAGCTTTCCTTCCTCCTGCGCTTTTTCTTCTTGCCGTCGCCCTTGGCAATGGCCTTCTGGGCCTTGCCGGCCTTCTTGGCGGCCTTTCCTGAAGTCTTGGGTGGCATGTTGTCTCGTCGAACAGTGGTGAGTGGGGTGAGTGCAGAATCAGAATCATAATGTGAGGTGAGGACTCACTAGATGTGAAATAAGAGAGATCAGATCAAGACAAGTGGGGGTTAAAAATGAAGAGTTGAAGAGTATGAAAAGATGGTGGGCTGTCCACCTAGCTATTGTTTATGTTAAGTATACTGTGTATCCGTAAAAATTCCCGTCGCGAGCAACTACAGCCACCCCTGGCTTCTCCATATTTCCTTTCCAGAAAGATGGGCCCGATAGGTCCCCTGCCTGGGGTCCGCCATGGCGGGCCCCAGGCAGGAGAACTATCGTTTATATATATTGACTTCATTAGGAAAACCATATTGAGTGGACAGTCAAAGGCTCAAGCGGTGCACCAGCTTGAGAGCAACGCCACTTGACTGCCCCTATAATTATGTGGTACTTTGGGATTGTTTTGAGGCACTGACAACTCCCTCACAGGGTCGGTGCTACCCCGGAGGGATCCGTACTAGCACTCTGGTAAGTAAGTCATGGGATACTGACGGAAGTATTGCTGGGTGCTCTACCACATTCCCCGTCTGCATTTCCCCTGGTTGAGTCTTATCGGTTCCGTTATATTGAGTGTCATATTCAGTTATGGTCGAATTTGATGAGTTTTAATTAGATAGAGTTTGCCTCAGTTATGATGTAAGTTATCTTGCCTTGCTTCCTCCCGATCATATCGCCAGTTTACCCCTCCAGCTAGAGCCAAGACCACATTGAAGTGATCCTTGGCTCAGCCTTGAGACACACCTGGCTAATAATGATCAGAAATTCGGCTGGAATGGCTTATTTAGTGATGTTATAACAGGTGGTCGCCTTATTAGTGATATATAATGTTTTTACCCTGCTTCCTCCCGGTCATATTGCCAGTTAGCCACTCCAGCTGGAGCCAAGGTGACACTAAAGTGTTCCCTGGTTCAGCCTTGAGGTGCATCCAGCTAATATTGATCGGAAATTCAGCTGAATCCATATCATTCTAAATGAATCTTGGTTCGGGTAGTGGTGCTTCTACAATGGTCCTGGAAGTGGGGAACCAACTGTGACCAATGTGGTCTCCCTGTATCCAGTCCATAACGGGGTCGTTCATTTGACTGTATTTTCTCACCAGATTTTTTGCTCTTTCCGCTAGTTTTATGTTCATGGGACATATATTAGCCTCCATGTGCATTTCCTCTGTTGTCTTAGTGTATGGGAAGTATTCATTGAATGAGAATCTTAGTGCTCTATTTTGAATTTTCTGTAGCTGTGATATCTGGGTTTTGCTTAGGGCACATAATGGTATCGCTGGGTATTCTATTACAGGTAGTACAAAGGATTTGACAAGTTGCAGTTTTATATGCTGTGGGAGATCTTTTAGTTTGTATAGCTCACTTAATGCTTGTTTCCCCTTAATTGTTAAGTCCTTGACATGTCTGCAATAACCTGTTGTAGTGATCTGTAATCCCAATATTTTACCTTTATGTGCATAATCTATAAGCTCTCCGTTTGCTACTACTTCCTCGTATTTTTTGTTTGCAATATTGATTAGCGCGAATTTAGTCTGGTTAGTTTTTATTTTCCAGCTTTTTTCAAACGCATTGATTTTTTCTATTTCTGCACCAACAAGCTCTGCCATAAGTCTTCTTGATTTTCCTCTGTGAGTGATAATTTGAGTTATGTCGTCGGCATATGTGATATTATGGCAATCCATTGCAGGCTCGGGCATATCTCTGGTGTAAATAGTGTATAAGGTTGGCGAAAGGATTCCCCCTTGAGGTACTCCACTTTTTATTACTATTTCTGGCCCCATTATTGTTCCCACACGTATACTGACTGTGCGGTCCACGAGGTAATCACATAATATTTTTTCAAAGTAGGAAGGTAAGCCTAGTTGTAATATTTTGAATTTGAGTCCCTCATGCCACACCTTATCAAATGCCTTCGACACGTCACGTAGAACTATTGAGCATTGGTCACGGCGACTCTTAGCATGGGCTAATATTTCAGAAGTAACCAAAAGTGCTGTGCCTGTGCCTCGGTGTTCCCGGAACCCATGTTGCGAGCTTGGCAGTAAATTGTTATGGTTGAGATGTGATTTTAGCCTTGTATTGATGATTTTTTCTAATAATTTTCCGGGTACTTCCAATAAGGTGATTGGTCTATAGTTTCTTGGGTTGAAAGGTGATTTAGATCCCTTTGGTATTAAGTTAATAATACCCTTTTTCCATTTGTCTGGAAAATAGCCTAGGCATAGTGAATCATTAAATATCTCAACAAGTTGCTTTAGGGCTCCTTCGGGGATATTTAATAGAATAAGTTTATTTATATTACTATAACCCGGGGTGTTATTTTTCAGTTTGTGTATCAGGTGTTTAACTTCTTCTATTGTCGCATTTCTTGTCGTTTGGCTTGTATTGTCGAATCTGGTGTGGTCTATATGGATGAAAGGTATGGTCCTTTCTAAATTCCTATTTAGGTATGTGTGCACCTCCTCCTCCTTTTCATCATCAAAGTCTTGGTTTTCCTCTTCCGAGATTTTGAAGACATCCCTCCATATGTTCCTGAAGATTTCCTCTTTTTTCTTGCTGTCATAAATTTTGTTATTATCACTGTCTAGAACATATGGGGGGGATGTATTTGCCGTCCCTTTCATTGTCTTAATTTTCTGCCAAAAAGATACAGGGTTTTTTGCATTATCAATTAGGTATTGGACATTAGATTCCCAGTTTTTGCTACTGCTGTCTCGGCATTCATTAACCAGTAGTTGTTTTAGCCTTTTATAATGGTTATAGTCTACCCAGGTCCAACCGTTTCTAATGCTGTTGTTGTAAAGTCTGGTGAAGCAAGCTTGGATATTTCTAATTTTGTTATTTATAATAGGTTTTGATATGGTCTTTTTCGATCCCATTGGGATTGCCCCCTGTATACCCTTTAGAATCGCTTCATACCAGTCATTTATTTTTTTGTCCACAATCTCCATTCCCTCATAACCACTCCAGTCATAATCGTTCTGGATTTCAGAGTTGACTATTTCTCTGAAGAGATCCCAATTTGCTTTATTAAATAATGGTCTTTCTACTGTGGGTTCAAGGATTGCTTTCGAAGTTATTGTAAGGAGCACGGGAAGGTGATCTGAAGATGTCAGTGGTCCAGTTTCGATTTTGGTATTATGATAAGTTTGAGTGTTGCTAATGATGATATCTGGGGTAGTCGCTGCATTATGACATAAGTATGTGGGAAAATATGGTCCCAGATGAATCATCCTATGGTCTATGAATCGCATAAGGTTTTTGCCCACATTGTTATCTGTATTGTGACCAAGTCTTCTGTGCTTGGCATTTAGATCTCCAATTATATACATGGGTTCATTATTATACAGCAGTTTATGAAAATCAGGAAACGGCAGGAAAGGTCTTCTTGGGGGCAGATATGTGGTAGCTATGTTGATTGGTCCTGTATTTGTATAAATCTTCAGGCTTAAGACGTCTGTATGGAAGTCATCATCAAGTTTATGTTTAATATTTGTCTTAATCAACACTGCTGAACCATCATTTCGTTCACTACTCGAGTTTATTTTGTAAGTTATATAACCAGATATGTTGAGAGTTTGGTCAGGTTTCGCTCCATGGCTATTAAGTGTTATGATATCTGGATCCAGTTCTTTGTATATATTTGCCAACTCCGTTTTCCGGGTTTCCCAGTGGAGAACATTGTGATGAACTATTCTGATGGTCTCCATGTTAATCAGATGATCTTCTTACCCTTGGGTCTCTGTTACCTGGTAGAGGTGATTTGTCCACCTGAAGCCCAGGCCTCAATTTCCTGAATTCACTCTCCTCCATCGTCACCCAGCAACCTTTAAGGTCGATATCACTATTTGTAATCTTTTGAAATATATCTTTTTCTTCATAGTCTGCATTGGTGTACAACCACTTGTATTTCCTACTTTGAAGTGCGTTGAGCAACTGCTCTCGGCCAAAAAAGTCTGTTGGCCATCCTTGTGCTTTAGTTGTGGAGATTTTTAGTCCTATATCTTTACCCTTCAAATTAGCATTGATGGTGGGTTGTCTCAATGTGAGTTCCTTCTCCTTCTCTCTGCGTTCTGAGCTAAATGTTTTTTTGTTAGTGTTTTTCTTGTTTGCTTTCTTTTTTGGTCGATTTGCAATTGCAGTTGCTGTCTCCGTAGATTCTTCCTCCAATTCGGGGCAATCATCCTCTGGGGTCAGTGCCAAGGCCCTTAAGAATTTTGGCTGAAGGTGGATT
>CM064557.1:7162945-7175445 GCA_032716605.1 Paralithodes platypus | reverse complement strand
CTGCTGCAGGAGGGAGGTGTCGTCTCCAGCCAGAGCCATAGCCGTCCTAATAACCACATCTATGATGGAAAAAGATGTGGTATTGGATTTTGGGCTCGGCCTGGTGGGTCTCCTGCTGGTTGACTCCTTCTGCCCCTCCTTCAGGAGGTCCCTGGCGTGAGTGGAGCCCTTGACAGCGGCGCCCTTTGGTCCCGTCACCTGTCTGGCTTCAGGACCTCTGGGAGCAGCCACTGCCACAAATTCCACCCTTTCTCCATCACCAAGGGAGGGCACAGCCTTAAGGGGGTTGTTTTCTTGATGGCGCCCTTGTGGGTGAAGATGTCCTTGGTGCCGTCGTCAGGGGTGATGAAGCCGTACCCCTTCTTCACATTGAACCATTTTACAAGTCCAGCAAGGATGGGAGTTGCTGAACTCATGGTGAATGGTTGGTTGTGAGAGAGAGAGGTGAGGTAGGTGTGCTCAGGATGGGAGCTCAGAGCTGAATGTTCTAAAAATGGGCAAATCAGCCTTATATAATGCTCTCACGGACGTACAGGTACAGGCATCACCCTTCGACAATGCCCACACGTCTTTGGAGGGATTTTCTTCTTTTTTTTTTTTACACTCTCATTTACCCCTTGACCTCTTCGTCATTTTGGTTACCAACAAAGGCTAAAGCAAGCACTGCAACGTGGAGAAAAAGCTTAAAAACCCTTGCGGATCAAGGCACAAGCCACTCCCACCAATCAGGGCCGGGCAGTCGCCTGCCCCACGGCTCGGGGAGTGTATATAAGGAGAAAAACAGCCAAAAATCGTCAGCCACTCAGCGAAGGGGAGCACACAACTCTCTCTCCAGCAGTCCTGCACATCACCCACACCTTCTTCATGAATGGTGCGCCCTTAGAAGCGCCCTCATGATGGCAGAATCCATTGGCAGAAAGAGAGACAGGGGAAGCCCTGATCTCTCCCCCCCAAGGCAGAGATTGAGGTCTACTGGCGAATTTTGCAGCGAAAATCTGCAAACTCAGACTGCTTCACAAACTCCTGAAGAAGCACCATGGGAAGAAGTGATGTCAAAGAAGAAGAAGAGGGCCTTCAAAGCAAAGATTGTGTCCTCAGACTCCTTTAAGACAACATACCATGCTGTTAACCACCTTGAAGAAAAGCACCCAACCCTGAAGATTGTCGTGAGGCCCAATCTGAAAGGGGAAATGGTACTAACCGCTGAAGATGCCGAGTCTGAAGAAATCCTGAAGAAGGAGGCAGAAGATTTCACCCCTCTGCAGATCCTTGATCCAGCCCTGAAGATGACAAGGGGGGTGCTCATGCATTACCCTCTTGAGTTCGACCTCGCTCCAATCCTCAAGAATCCTGCAGTTGAAAAGGCTGAACGCTGCAAGGTGAGGGGAGGAGCTGAGACAAGGCAGGTGCTCATCAACATCCGTGGAGAACTACCTGCCAGACTCAAGACCAGAAGGGGCAGCTTCAAGCTGCGCCCTTATGCTGCTGAACCCATCCGTTGCTTCAAGTGCCAGCACTTCGGACACCTGCAGTATGCCTGTAAAGGGGTACTCAGGTGTGGCGTGTGCAGCAACCGCCATGACACCAGAGACTGCATTGTCAAACTAAAGGCAAAGGAGGAGACCACAGCTAAGTGCCCCAACTGCAGCCAGGGGCACCACGTATGGAATCCAAGATGTCCAGCAAGGAAGAAGAGGCTCCCGACTGCAGGAAGGAAGACGACGGAGCCCCCAAAGACAACACCACAGCCACCAAAGGAAAGAATGAGGAAGCAGAAGAGCGACGAAAGGAGACCACCACCTCCCGAACCTGAAGCTGAGGATGACTTCACCTTTTCACAACCACAGCTTGCTAAATTCCTCATTAACTTTACCAAAAGACTGTGTATGATGCTCGACGTTGAGGACAACAACCTCATCAGAAGTCGAGGCCCTCACCAGTGAGGTCCTAACAGAAGCCCCAAAAACCAGCCGACCCCAGAACAAAGAAAAGATCTATCAAAAGGAGACCCCCAGGAATAGACTGCAACTCGAGAAACCCGAATAGGACCACCGCAGCTGCAGCCAAAAGAAAACACCAACCCCGAAACCAGTACCAGCTGCTGAGACAGAAGAATCCCGTAAAATGGAAGCTGAACGCAAGAATAAATGGGAAGAAAGTCAGAAGAAGAAGAGAGCAGAGATCATCAAGAAAGCAGAGGAGGAGAAGAAGAAACAGGAGGCGGAAGAAATACGAATGCTTAAAGAATTCGTCAGAGAAAATGCGAACATCTATTACGACAGCAACGAGGAAGAAATTGATGCAGACAACTTTGATGACATGCTATCATGAAGCGGTCTTAGGACCACACAGGTGGGCTCCCAAAATGGCATAGCTCCATGTAACCTCCTTGAGGTTACAAATCTACAACAACAAAACAACAAAGCCAAAAATGTCTCCAACTGTCACAGTCACACTGACGACACACCATGGCTCGTACAAAGCAGACTGCTCGCAAGAGTACCGGAGGCAAGGCCCCTCGCAAGCAGCTGGCCACCAAGGCTGCTCGCAAATCGGCCCCTGCCACTGGAGGAGTCAAGAAGCCCCACCGTTACAGGCCCGGTACCGTGGCTCTGCGTGAGATCCGTCGTTACCAGAAGAGCACCGAGCTCCTCATCAGGAAGCTGCCCTTCCAGCGCCTGGTGCGTGAGATTGCCCAGGACTTCAAGACTGACCTCCGCTTCCAGTCCTCAGCCGTCATGGCCCTGCAGGAAGCCTCCGAGGCTTACCTGGTGGGTCTTTTCGAGGACACCAACCTGTGCGCCATCCACGCCAAGCGTGTCACCATCATGCCCAAGGATATCCAGCTGGCCCGTCGCATTCGTGGCGAGCGTGCTTAAGCCCTTGAGCTTCGATCCTCTCCTTTACCAACTCGGCCCTTCTCAGGGCCACCAAATACTTTTCCAAAAAGAGAATGATTGTAGACTGGGAATAGATAGGGATTTATTATACAGTACAGTTTGTACGTGGAAGAAGATAGTTAATCAATCAGAGACAGTGTTTGGATTTTAATTTGGCTATTTTATGTTATGTCATGAATGATAATTATAATCAATTCCCTGCCTCACTCCTCCCAAATGGCAGAATATCAATGTTAGTTCGACGACCTACATGAGCCACATTTTTGGCCAAGTTAACATTCATTGTGCAGTTTATTGCATTTAGTAGTTTCACAATGTGGTAAAATGATGGCAGGTAGTTATTTCTAAACATTAAATAAAGACGATTGATTGACTACCCCTACTATTTGAAATAAAAGTAAAAGTACTACTGAGGTGAGGGTGAGGGCTGGTCCTATATCATGAGTGAAGTTTGGTAGCCAAGTTTCTAGCCAACTTTTCTGTCTGTCTGTATCTTTTCCTTCTGGGGGCAGGCGGCTAGAAATCCTCCTCCCTACTCAATTACAAACTTTACAGGTTTCTGTTCTGGCTCTGTCTTGAGTCGGCCACCCTGAGTATATAGTACAGTACATACACACTGTTTGACATGAAAAGAAAGGAGAATGATGAGAAATGCAATTGGGTTAGATGGAGGAGGAGTATGAAAGTATCAATAATACTACTACTACTATACATTGTAATAATATATCCTAATATTAATAATGACAACACCAACATTATTATTAGTGGTAAAAGGAAGTCAACATTTTGTCTTTTTCTCGTCAATAATGTGTGGCTCCATAAGGAGCCGAGTTAAGGGGGGATCAAGTAGGAGGCAAGCTCTTTACTTGGACGAGGTGTACTTGGTAACAGCCTTGGTGCCCTCAGACACAGCGTGTTTTGCCAACTCTCCAGGGAGCAGGAGCCTGACGGCGGTCTGGATTTCCCGACTGGTGATGGTGGAGCGTTTGTTGTAGTGGGCCAGACGAGAAGCCTCGGCAGCAATACGCTCGAAGATGTCATTGACGAAGGAGTTCATGATAGACATGGCCTTGGAGGACACACCTGTGTCAGGGTGTACCTGCTTCAGGACCTTGTATATATAGATCGAGTAACTTTCCTTCCTCCTGCGCTTTTTCTTCTTGCCGTCGCCCTTGGCAATGGCCTTCTGGGCCTTGCCGGCCTTCTTGGCGGCCTTTCCTGAAGTCTTGGGTGGCATGTTGTCTCGTCGAACAGTGGTGAGTGGTTTTGAGTGCAGGGGTTGTTTTTTGGCTTATATGATCTGCTGGCGGATCACAGAGCGCCACCAGCCTCGCTGTGTCTCCTCTGATTGGTTGGCGCAGGCTAGCTCTGATCCTCACATGGGTATATAAGTCATGGTATGCCGAATTTGGTTCAATGACGTGATGGATATAAGGCAATATGCAGAAGCGAAGAAGAGGCAGATAAATTGCTGCAGCAGGAAGCCATTGATATGTACAAGAAAAATGGCATAGAGATTGTGATTCCTCCAGAAGTAAGGGCTAGACGGACAGTGTTTATCAAACAAATAGATAATCACATCGGCAGTCATAGCAAGGAGGAGCTGAAACAGGAAATAGAAGATAGGAACGAATGGCTAAAAATAGATGAGGTAATAAAGATCCGTGAATTTACACATCTGCTGAAAATCCGACTGAAAGAAACTGCCATGGCTGATAATGTACTAGAGAGAGGCATTTTAGCCTTCAACATGAGCATCACACCTAATCAATGCCAACGAGAGACTTTTGCAAACCTTCTGACCTGCTTCAGATGTTTAGCAGTGGAAGACCACCAAACTAGAGACTGCAAAGAACCAAATATGACATGCTCAGAATGTGGACAACACGGTCATAAGTGGGATAACTGCAGTAACCAAAATAAAGCATGTATAAATTGCATAAAACAAGATAGGCCTAAAACTGAACACAGAGCTCTTGCAATGAGTTGCCCAATAAGAAAAGAAAAGATGAAACTGAAGTTGGAGGAGAAGGCCCAAGACAAACTGATCAAAGAAAATCAAACTTTTGCAAGTATTGTGAAGGCAGCCACAAAGGAAGCGACCCCACATCACGAATCAAAGACAACCATTAACCTCAGCGAGATCAAACATACAAACCTCCTAATATGCATACTGCATGCACATGTCATGAATATCAGTAACCCCGGATGCTACAAGACAGAATTAAACAAGATGCTCAAAGAGAACGGAATAGAGGAGATGTGGTTCCCCGAAAATCCAAACTCAAGTAAGGTACTACAAGCCTCATATACAACAACAGAACCCAGAATGAACGAAGTATCAGCAAACATCAACAATATGGAAGAAAGCACACAACAAATCATAGCACAACCCCCAGCACTTGAACAAGCCATAGGTATACAATCTACTGAAACAGACCGGCAAGTACAATCCAAAACCCACAACCCCGAAAGTACTACAACTGCTAAACCTATAAGAGAATTGCAGAATAATGATACAACAAACAGAAGAAAGTCTATAGGAAGAGAGACAGGAGCCATCAATAAAGAAAACAGTCAACAATCTAAATCAACATGGAGTGCAGATACACTAGATCTTACCTTTTACATAGGTCAAAACTTTAACCGACGACCTCAAACAACCCACAAGGAAATCATAACAGGCATTATGCAGGGAAATATCAAATGGGTATATACAAATAAAGAATATGAAGAAAAACTTGTGCAGGCCCTGCTAAATGCTGACCAAATAAAATACAAACAAACAGTATTTAAAAAGCTAGATGAGTCAACCTTCAGGAAGAAAAGAAATGGCCTAGAGACAAGAACCACACCAGATCACCAGTCAAAGCGAATAAGTAAAATATGAACATCACATTCAAAATAATGCAACACAATGTAAGACACTGGAAAACACACAAAGTACAACTATTAAATACATATGCAGAGATTGACCCAGACATTATTTTGCTAAATAGCCATGGTCAGGTAGATAATGAAAAAATTAAAATATTAAATTACGTAATTTACCAATCAAATAAAAATAATGAAATGCATGACGGAACTGCAATTGCTGTGAAAAAACATATAAAGCACAAAATTATAGACAACTTTCAAAGTGACTGTTTGGCCATCAAAGTATCAACAACAACTGGAGACATAATTATTGCAACTCTCTATCTTCCACCTAGAAGACCTTACTTACCTTACCCTGACCTCATTAACCTTATGAATTTCACCCAACCAACATATATAATAGGAGATTTTAATGCAAGACATACCATATTCGGCAATAATGATATGAATAACGTAGGTAGAGGAATTAACACATTGATCAACACTGGTAGATTAAGATTTATTGGCCCACACTTCTATACTTTTCTTGGCCATAGAACTACAAGCAATCCAGATATAATACTAACCAATAATAAAACATATCATAATTACCATATCCAACAAGGTCCGATCACCATTAGTGATCATGTACCTATCATATTTACATTATCAACTAGCCCAATTCAAATACCTGTACAAGAAAGATTTGCCATGAGTAAAGCCAGATGGGATGAGTATAAAGGAGACTTAAATAACTATGAAATTCCTAACCTAGAAAACAAACCAATAGTTGGTATTGAGGAAGAAATAAATAAAGTAACAAATGCAATCAAAATGGCTGCTGAAAATAATATTCCTAAGACAACATACAAAACTTTACCACATAATAAAATAACAGACCGAATGAGAATGCTACAAACAGTTTTCGTTAATCTTAAGTCTTATATTGAATTATTTGGAGCGGACAAAACGGTAATGGATAACATAAAAAGAATACAAGCAGAACTAAAAGAAGAATGTATTGTTTCAGCTAAGAATAAATGGGACAGGGTTATTGACAATATAAATGAAGAAAGAGATCCTAAGGTCTTTTGGAGAAATATCACAAAAATAATTGGTACCAGAGAAGACAGGGTATACAAAATTAAAGATCACAACGGAGTGGAGTTGGAGAGTGATAAAGATATAGAAGCGGCATTTAGAAGAGAGTGGGCTAATACATTTAAAATTAGTGATGAAGAAAATCAAGAATTTAACAGACTGCATGAAAACACTATAAATAGATGGATGATCAATAATGCAAACAGGATGGAACCATTTGCCCGTGTAGATCTTGGCAGAATTCGAGATCTTAGACTTATAAATGAGGTTGAGTTTTTTCACACACTAAGATCTTTTAAGGAAAAATCGCCAGGAACATCAGGAATAACAAGAAATATGATTTTGAATGCACCACAAAATATAATCTCGTCTATTATTCACATTTTCAACGCTACACTATCGGTAGGTTATTTCCCGAGTGCCTTTAAAACTGCTAAAATGATATTCATACCTAAAGCAAACAAAGATAAAACACTAATATCCAACTATAGACCCATATCGCTATTGGAATTCTTAGGCAAGGTGCTAGAAAAAATAATACACAACAGAATTATTCCGCAATTAGAGAACACAATGAATCCAAGACAACATGGTTTTCGAAAGTATAGAGGTACTCAAACAGCCATTGCAATAATTACAGAAATGATAGCAAAATCAAAATCTCAAGGACATCAAACTATAATGATACTTCGTGATGTGTCAAAGGCTTTTGATAAAGTCTGGCACATGGGATTGCAATATAAATTACTCAACCTTGGCCTACATACAAACATTGAAAGGCTTCTATGCTCATACCTACAGGATAGATATGCCCAAATACAAATAGGAAAGGTTTTGGGTCCCAAATTCTTATTACAAAGTGGAGTCCCCCAGGGAGGATGCCTATCCGCTCTCTTATATGCAATATACACCTCTGATATGCCACAACCAACGCCAAACAGTGAGCATGTAATCTACGCTGATGACATTACTCAAATAATCTCAGTTCCAAGTAAATCAACTAACATGGCAGTCAGAAGCGTAAAGAGAGCGATTGAATCAATTAACACCTTCGAGAAAATGTGGAAGATAAAAACTAATTTACAAAAATTCAAAGTTATTCCACTAACTAAGAAAACCTATCCACCTCTAGAAATAAACAATAATATTATTAACTACTCAAACGAAGGTACAGTTCTGGGGTTAAAAATTACCAAAAATGGTTATCAATCCTTTGTAAGTGAAAAAGTCAGAAGATGTAAAAAAGTCCTTAATGATATATCCATTTTTAAAGACACATCAATACAGACCAAAGAAAAATTATACATGGCACTTATAAGATCTGTCCTAACATACCCAGCCTCACCATTAAATATAATTAGACCAAACCTAATGAACAAACTACAAGTTTGTCAAAACAAATGCTTAAAATTTATCCACAACATACACTACCCAGAACTAATCAGAAGCGAAGAGCTGCACAACCGCTCACATATGCAACCTATAAATTTAATATTACATGAACAAGCAAAAGTAACTTGGGACAAGGTGAGTTTACTAGATGTAGACACACAATTTAATCAATTATTTCCCGACATTGAACTGATCCGACATCAACCTTGTTTTTTCAAGAGCAGCTATGATGCAGCACAGCTCAACAATCCTCTTCCCATATATACCTTTAACTAGGTATTCAAGCCAAAAACTAACCTACTAAGAAGTGCTGTGTGGGGCAGCCACCTAGGTGGCTGCCCCAACCAGTGCTGTCCTACCAGCTTTTGAGTAGATATAGACATAATAAGATGTGTTGTGTGGAGCAGCCACCAAGGTGGCTGCCCCAACCAACGCTAACCTTCCAACTATTTAATCAATACACACATACTGGGATGTGCTGTGTGGGGCAGCCACCAGGGTGACTGCTCCAACCAGCATAACATTAACCTTTTCTTAATGTGGGGAGTGGATTGAGGGGTGGGAGGGAGTCATGCGGACAGTGCGCGGCGGCCCCACCGTTTGACTAGGCCTCTCCCAAGCTATCGGGGGTAGATGAGTGGTCTGAGATAACCCAAATAATGTGGTGTCTCGGACTACCATCAGACTTCCTGGGTTGGGCTGAACCACTCGTAGGCAAGTGCCAGTGCCGCTGTGGATGGGCGTGACCAAGGTCGCGGGACTTTTTCTCGCGACGGTCAGGACACCACCTCCTTCCTTCTCTTTATGCCGCCCTCCATCTAATCATAAGCTTTTAACTAGGAATAAGTTTTAAATAATAAAAGTTTTAATGAACTCGAATTTTAAGTATCTGAAATATACAGCCATCTAATCTTGTGTGCAACTATGTTTGCATAATATTATCTATGTACAGAGTAGACTAGGTTAGCAGAATCTCTGATCACTTTCCGCTGCTGGGTTCTCGTGATCTGTCCGGTGGGATAATACAATATCCCGCCGATCAGAAGCGGGGGCTTGGTCGGGGGAGTGCTTGGGAGGACGCTTATACACTGAATCTCTGAACAGCATTTTTGGGAGGCTTGTCGGGCGGGAATTGGTGCGATACTGCATCTAGCCAGTTTTTGCCGGACAAGCTTCTTCGGGTGTGTTCGGGAGGATGTGATTTAAATAAATATTCATTGGATTTAATATTGAAGTGAGAGTAATGAGTGGCAACAGGAAGAGGAGCTGAGCTGTTCTGGACCGAGCCAATTGCTACGTATCCACGAATTATAGGATACATTATTAAGAAGTAAAAACAGGCATACAATGACACACCACCGACTACAATGAAACGACTATTAATATATCATATATGTATAGTAAAGAAATAATGGAGCATTCTGGTTGAGCCCGGAACCTATTTTTCTCTTCTACTTTATTTCTAACTTCTCTCTTTACCTTGTTCTTATACCAATCCCACAAACCCTCCAATCACCCACCAAAATATCTTCAAGTCCCATGCTCCCCAACTCCTCCCAAATATATTTGTAATAGTTGCTTATATCTTTACTCCAGCCATCGGTCGGTCGGTCGGTTCATCAGATTCAGCTCTGAGCTCCCATCCTGAGCACACCTACCTCACCTCTCTCTCTCACAACCAACCATTCACCATGAGTTCAGCAACTCCCATCCTTGCTGGACTTGTAAAATGGTTCAATGTGAAGAAGGGGTACGGCTTCATCACCCCTGACGACGGCACCAAGGACATCTTCACCCACAAGGGCGCCATCAAGAAAAACAACCCCCTTAAGGCTGTGCCCTCCCTTGGTGATGGAGAAAGGGTGGAATTTGTGGCAGTGGCTGCTCCCAGAGGTCCTGAAGCCAGACAGGTGACGGGACCAAAGGGCGCCGCTGTCAAGGGCTCCACTCACGCCAGGGACCTCCTGAAGGAGGGGCAGAAGGAGTCAACCAGCAGGAGACCCACCAGGCCGAGCCCAAAATCCAATACCACATCTTTTTCCATCATAGATGTGGTTATTAGGACGGCTATGGCTCTGGCTGGAGACGACACCTCCCTCCTGCAGCAGATTCTGCCCGCCCTCCTGAAGGAGAACAACCTCCCTATAATATTCATCCCAGCCAACCTTCCAGGGAGCCACCAGAGAACACCGAGGCAGAGGAACACACCGGCTCCAAAACTTCTCCTGCCTCGCCCTCTGAATAGGAAAAACTGCCCACCACCACCTTCAGAGGGGCCTGCACCATCACCACCAGCACCCACCAAGCCGAAGGTCCTGACTCTGACTCCCTTCATCGACCTTTTCACTGGAGAATGCAACCCTGAAGAGGACAAGACTCCAGCACCACCTATGGAGGTCGAGGAAGCCCTCCCACCACCACCACCACCTTCAGAAATCACGGCTTTGACTGCAACCACTACACCACCACCTGAGTTAGCACAACATGCAGAAGCAGCCTCCATGCCCACCATTGAGATGGCGAGCCCCAAAGCCAAAAGAATGAAGAAGAAGAAAACACCAGCAGTAGCAAAGGAGACCTTACCAGCTGCAACTTCCAAGCCCCAGCCACCAACACCACAATCAGCAAAAACTCCAAAAACTCCTCAGCAACTGTTCAAGGAAATCTGTTATCCACACCTCGAAACAGACTTCAACATGTCCATGAGCTATGCATACAAGGACTGCATAATACCTGAATTCCACGGATTCCTGTCCTACTGTATGGAGAATTGGAAAAGAGACGGCTGCAACTGCTACTTCCACACGAAGGACCCCAAGACCAACTACGTGACCTGCATGGTAACAGTGGAGGAAGCTCTAAAACGCGGCTTCCCAGACCTCCCAAGGAAATAAAAACTCACCACCACCACCACCACCCATCACCTTCACCACCATCACCCCAGCCTCACACGCCCCCGACCAGACATGGCAGATGATACCCGTGCCAGCGAGGAGCCTCCCCGAACGCGCCCCTGTCGACCTTGCCCTGGCCAGTCTCTTCAGCAGCTAAAATCAGAAAAACCCTCAGGCAGTTCCAGTCAAGCCTGGAAACCTTTTTCTCCTGCTACAATTCACTTCATCCAACTATTTCTTGTCCTATCCCCACTTCCCCCTAACCCCCTGTCACTACTCATTGATTGATTGATTGAATTTGGTTTATTCCTGATTCTTCGGTCCGCAGACCGAATTACTATACAAGCATCATGTCTGGACGTGGCAAGGGCGGTAAGGTGAAGGGCAAGTCAAAGTCCCGCTCCAGCAGGGCTGGACTCCAGTTCCCCGTCGGCAGGATCCACCGTCTGCTGCGTAAGGGCAACTATGCCGAGCGTGTCGGTGCTGGCGCCCCCGTCTACCTGGCCGCTGTCATGGAGTACCTGGCTGCTGAGGTGCTCGAGCTGGCCGGTAATGCTGCCCGTGACAACAAGAAGACCCGTATCATTCCCCGTCACTTGCAGCTGGCTATCCGCAATGACGAAGAGCTGAACAAGCTTTTGTCTGGTGTCACCATTGCCCAGGGAGGAGTTCTGCCCAACATCCAGGCTGTGCTTCTGCCCAAGAAGACCGAGAAGAAGTAAATCCTTCGTCTTGGCCCTCTTATCCTATCATCGGCTCCTTAAGGAGCCACAAATGATTTCCTGAAAAAGAGAATGACAGACTGTTTTAAATTAGTGGTAGTAGTTGTTTTTGTTGTTCACTTGAATTCACAGTCAATATCCTCTAATCTTAACCATAATGTCATGCACTGCATCTGCATCCTTTAAAAAAAAAAAACATAAATAAAAAACAAAAAAACAAAAATGCATTGGGAGTGGTAACATAATATAAATTATACAAACATTGATCGATTATATGCGAAAACAAAAGGAAAACGTTTGTGCTGATTTCATTGTAGTAATGATATGTGCTAAGTTAGTTAATTAGAGCGTAATGGAAGGCAAATATTTCCTTAGCATAATCGAATATTCCCAGGTTTGATAGAATACAATAATTCACCCAATTATTAGCACAGACAAAATTATACAATAAGGTACTATGCATGTGAATCCACATTGTCATTTAATTTAAGGTACCAGATTATATTATAGCAAGGACAAACACCAAAACAAAAAATAAACTCTTGATAGTTTCTCACCTGTTTAGGTATTTTACCTGTGTTTAAAGTCTTCACACCTATTGTAGAAGATAGGCTCGCTTTGTCAAAGAAAACGTT
>CM064557.1:7137945-7160445 GCA_032716605.1 Paralithodes platypus | reverse complement strand
ACATTTGTCAAAGAATAAATGCATTCATAAAGAAACAGTTATATAATAATTGTAGAGAAAGACACCAACCTAGGCTATAAACAATTTTTATAGCAGCCTTACTGCTATAGAAAGAGATGAACCAGTTTCTAAACCTGTAAACCCAAAATGTGTTGACCTCAGACCATTTTCGTGAAGTTATTAGTGAGTTGGGCCTCTATATTAGGCCTTGTATTTGGGGAAGGGTGAGATAGGGATCTGCCTTGTATGGGCCAGACTCCGATTTTCTTATGTTCTTATGACTGTGTCGACATCTCCATGTCTTTATTGCGAGAGTAACTTCGTTGTCTATTCGTCCATCATTCATTCATTCATTCATTCCTGACATAAATCATTGGTATTTGGCTTAACTTTTTGTATAGATGCAACAGTATAATAATATACAGGCAAACCTACTGTCTTACCAGATCCAGTCAAATAATACTGCAGCTGATTCATTGTGCAAACGTTATGGATGGGTTCCTATCAATCTGCATACTTACAGTACATCCATCCATCCATACATACATACATACAGTATATATCCATGCATACAGGTTCTATTTAATCATATAATGTCGCTCTAATCTTTGCCAACGGCCATACCACGTTGAATGCACCGCTTCTCGTCCGATCAGCGAAGTTAAGCAACGTAGGGTCTGGTTAGTACTTGGATGGGTGACCGCCTGGGAACACCAGATGCTGTTGGCATCCACACTTTTGCTGTTTCGGCTTATTACCTCTGTTTGCTGTCTCTTGTTTAGTTTCCTTTTCTATATTTAAGTCTAAAGAAACGTAGGTGTGAAGAATTTAAATACAGGTAATGGTTACCAAATTTTGAGAAGCTAAGTAGATGGAGAGGTTTGTAGTTAGTTTGCAAAGTGTAACATTTCGGGAGAGAGAGCTGGATACATAAAATATACATGTCACAAACCTCAAATCAACTCAGAAAATGTGTCACGACGATGAAGTGTATTTACCCTTGAATCTGGCTAACAGTAGCCAATATTATGCAATTTAAGTAGGCCCTACACTATAGTTGAATTATATTACAAAGTAAAGGGTGGTGAGTTGGTAACCAGCTATAGGCATTAATCTATTATCGACTGATGGTGTAAATATGTAAATTTCTTCTACAGTATATGATATTATGTATTACATGATTAAATAATATTAGTATGCTATACTTACAAAAGTGTTTGCCAAAAGTATCCAAATTAAAGGTCATTCCTAATATTTATCGATTTTCCTCAGTTTAGGCAATCTTAAGTTTCTCACTTAATACATACTTTTTACTACCATAGATCACAACATTATACAAGTGCTCAAAATCATCTTAATATAGCTAGAATATAACTGAAAACCTACCTGCCTAGTGTTATAGATATAGAACATAATGCAATGAGTGAAGTCCTTTTTTTAACATAAGTGCCACTTTGATAGATTCGAGATGGCAACCAGCTCTATTTATGTCTTTAGATAAGTTTCTCAATGATTATAGTATATAATTATGTCATACTTACAAATGAAAGGTATTTCCTAACTTCCTAGTGTTCCTACACTCTATAATAATTATTATCTAAATATATACCATTCATACTCAATGTCTGTCACATTTCTCTTTTTCATTAACAAAGTTGTGGACCTCATAGAGGTCCGGTAGGTATAGGTATATAGGCTTATAGGATGTCAGTGGGGTACTCCTTAACCACCAAAGCCGTACAGGGTGCGGCCCTGGCGTTTCAGGGCGTAGACCACGTCCATGGCGGTCACGGTCTTCCTCTTGGCGTGCTCGGTGTAGGTCACAGCATCACGGATCACATTCTCCAGGAACACCTTCAGCACACCACGGGTCTCTTCGTATATCAGACCAGAGATACGCTTCACGCCGCCACGACGAGCCAGGCGACGGATGGCAGGCTTCGTGATACCCTGGATGTTATCACGCAACACCTTGCGATGACGCTTGGCGCCTCCCTTCCCGAGCCCCTTGCCTCCCTTGCCGCGTCCAGTCATCTTCACAGCTACCAAGTCAATGATATCTAAAAATGGGCAAATCAGCCTTATATAATGCTCTCACGGACGTACAGGTACAGGCATCACCCTTCGACAATGCCCACACGTCTTTGGAGGGATTTTCTTCTTTTTTTTTTTACACTCTCATTTACCCCTTGACCTCTTCGTCATTTTGGTTACCAACAAAGGCTAAAGCAAGCACTGCAACGTGGAGAAAAAGCTTAAAAACCCTTGCGGATCAAGGCACAAGCCACTCCCACCAATCAGGGCCGGGCAGTCGCCTGCCCCACGGCTCGGGGAGTGTATATAAGGAGAAAAACAGCCAAAAATGTCTCCAACTGTCACAGTCACACTGACGACACACCATGGCTCGTACAAAGCAGACTGCTCGCAAGAGTACCGGAGGCAAGGCCCCTCGCAAGCAGCTGGCCACCAAGGCTGCTCGCAAATCGGCCCCTGCCACTGGAGGAGTCAAGAAGCCCCACCGTTACAGGCCCGGTACCGTGGCTCTGCGTGAGATCCGTCGTTACCAGAAGAGCACCGAGCTCCTCATCAGGAAGCTGCCCTTCCAGCGCCTGGTGCGTGAGATTGCCCAGGACTTCAAGACTGACCTCCGCTTCCAGTCCTCAGCCGTCATGGCCCTGCAGGAAGCCTCCGAGGCTTACCTGGTGGGTCTTTTCGAGGACACCAACCTGTGCGCCATCCACGCCAAGCGTGTCACCATCATGCCCAAGGATATCCAGCTGGCCCGTCGCATTCGTGGCGAGCGTGCTTAAGCCCTTGAGCTTCGATCCTCTCCTTTACCAACTCGGCCCTTCTCAGGGCCACCAAATACTTTTCCAAAAAGAGAATGATTGTAGACTGGGAATAGATAGGGATTTATTATACAGTACAGTTTGTACGTGGAAGAAGATAGTTAATCAATCAGAGACAGTGTTTGGATTTTAATTTGGCTATTTTATGTTATGTCATGAATGATAATTATAATCAATTCCCTGCCTCACTCCTCCCAAATGGCAGAATATCAATGTTAGTTCGACGACCTACATGAGCCACATTTTTGGCCAAGTTAACATTCATTGTGCAGTTTATTGCATTTAGTAGTTTTCACAATGTGGTAAAATGATGGCAGGTAGTTATTTCTAAACATTAAATAAAGACGATTGATTGACCCCTACTATTTGAAATAAAAGTACTACTGAGGTGAGGGTGAGGGCTGGTCCTATATCATGAGTGAAGTCTGGTAGCCAAGTTCTAGCCAACTTTTCTGTCTGTCTGTATCTTTTCCTTCTGGGGGCAGGCGGCTAGAAATCCTCCTCCCCTACTCAATTACAAACTTTACAGGTTTCTGTTCTGGCTCTGTCTTGAGTCGGCCACCCTGAGTATATAGTACAGTACATACACACTGTTTGACATGAAAAGAAAGGAGAATGATGAGAAATGCAATTGGGTTAGATGGAGGAGGAGTATGAAAGTATCAATAATAATAATATATCCTAATATTAATAATGACAACACCAACATTATTATTATTAGTGGTAAAAGGAAGTCAACATTTTGTCTTTTTCTCGTCAATAATGTGTGGCTCCATAAGGAGCCGAGTTAAGGGGGGATCAAGTAGGAGGCAAGCTCTTTACTTGGACGAGGTGTACTTGGTAACAGCCTTGGTGCCCTCAGACACAGCGTGTTTTGCCAACTCTCCAGGGAGCAGGAGCCTGACGGCGGTCTGGATTTCCCGACTGGTGATGGTGGAGCGTTTGTTGTAGTGGGCCAGACGAGAAGCCTCGGCAGCAATACGCTCGAAGATGTCATTGACGAAGGAGTTCATGATAGACATGGCCTTGGAGGACACACCTGTGTCAGGGTGTACCTGCTTCAGGACCTTGTATATATAGATCGAGTAACTTTCCTTCCTCCTGCGCTTTTTCTTCTTGCCGTCGCCCTTGGCAATGGCCTTCTGGGCCTTGCCGGCCTTCTTGGCGGCCTTTCCTGAAGTCTTGGGTGGCATGTTGTCTCGTCGAACAGTGGTGAGTGGGGTGAGTGCAGGGGTTGTTTTTTGGCTTATATGATCTGCTGGCGGATCACAGAGCGCCACCAGCCTCGCTGTGTCTCCTCTGATTGGTTGGCGCAGGCTAGCTCTGATCCTCACATGGGTATATAAGTCATGGTATGCCGAATTTGGTTTATCCCTGATTCTTCGGGCGTCGCAGACCGAATTACTATACAAGCATCATGTCTGGACGTGGCAAGGGCGGTAAGGTGAAGGGCAAGACAATGTCCCGCTCCAGCAGGGCTGGACTCCAGTTCCCCGTCGGCAGGATCCACCGTCTGCTGCGTAAGGGCAACTATGCCGAGCGTGTCGGTGCTGGCGCCCCGTCTACCTGGCCGCTGTCATGGAGTACCTGGCTGCTGAGGTGCTCGAGCTGGCCGGTAAAGCTACCCGTGACAACAGAAGACCCGTATCATCCCACGTCACTTGCAGCTGGCTATCCGCAATGACGAAGAGCTGAACAAGCTTTTGTCTGGTGTCACCATTGCCCAGGGAGGAGTTCTGCCCAACATCCAGGCTGTGCTTCTGCCCAAGAAGACCGAGAAGAAGTAAATCCTTCGTCTTGCCCCTCTTATCCTATCATCGGCTCCTTAAGGAGCCACAAATGATTTCCTGAAAAAGAGAATGACAGACTGTTTTAAATTAGTGGTAGTAGTTGTTTTTGTTGTTCACTTGAATTCACAGTCAATATCCTCTAATCTTAACCATAATGTCATGCACTGCATCTGCATCCTTTAAAAAAAAAAAACATAAATAAAAAAAAAAAAAAAAAAAAAAATGCATTGGGAGTGGTAACATAATATAAATTATACAAACATTGATCGATTATATGCGAAAACAAAAGGAAAACGTTTGTGCTGATTTCATTGTAGTAATGATATGTGCTAAGTTAGTTAATTAGAGCGTAATGGAAGGCAAATATTTCCTTAGCATAATCGAATATTCCCAGGTTTGATAGAATACAATAATTCACCCAATTATTAGCACAGACAAATACAATAAGGTACTATGCATGTGAATCCACATTGTCATTTAATTTAAGGTACCAGATTATATTATAGCAGGGACAAACACCAAAAACAAAAAATAAACTCTTGATAGTTTCTCACCTGTTTAGGTACTTTACCTGTGTTTAAAGTCTTCACACCTATTGTAGAAGTTAGGCTCGCTTTGTCAAAGAAAACGTTACTGGCTTGAGGCTAAGGGGTAACTGTTCCAGTGTGATACTGAGTAAAAGTTGAAAGGATTTGGTGATTAGTATGATTTAGTGAGTTGGTGCTATAATTATTAGGCCTTGTATTTGGGGTTGGGTGTGTTGGGGTGTCTGTCTGCTGTATGTATGTATGTATGCAGGGAAAGAGGAAGACTTGGGCATTATAGTACCCGTGAGTCATATTAAAAAAAAAAAAAATAGTGGGAGCAGCTTATGGCTATTTGAATGGTGGGACCTACATTGGAATAGCGGCAGTTAGAGAAAGTAAGAGAACTGCAACTAACATGATTCCAGAACTAATTAAGGGAACTGTCATAGGAAGAGAGATTAGAGAGATTGAACTTGCTAACAGTAAGGGAAAGAGGGGATATGATTATGATGTCTACATGTGTTAGGGGATTGGAAAGGATAGCCAAGGAGGACTTTATCGAAGAGGTACTGGCAAGTTAAAGAAAGCAGAGGTTAAGGAGATGTGAGGAAATACAGCTTTCCATATAAAGTGTTAATGTGTGGAGTCAGTTGGATGATGAAGTGGTGGGTGCGGGGAATATCCAAATTTTAATTTAAAGGGCAAATCAGATGATAGAATACGAGCCTCAAAACTCAATTCCTGTATACACAATTAGAGTACATACAATACATACATATGAAGGAATGAAAGTGTATTGGCTACCTAGTTAATTAATGATGGTACTTATACTCCAAATATGTTGGGGCATATTATATGCATAATTATATATTATATATATATTATGCCATATTATACGGTGTTGATGGAACTCCTCTTTCATTTGCGTGGCTTCCCTGACTGACTGTTTCCATTTGAGCTTCACCTAGACAGAGAGTAATCCAGCTAACTCTCAGAAACCTCTTCCTGTGTCAAGCACACCACACTTTTTTCCAACACACCAGTGTAATGACATCCAACGTCCTCAATTCAGCTGTATATTAGTTAGTTAATTCTTAGATAAGAGACTTAGTTAATTTTTTTCTAAAAGGTTACTTTTGGATTTTTTTTATTACAGATGTTTATGTTCTAGGTTCATGTTTGTTAGATAGTTAGGTTGGTAGATAGATTATGATAGTGGGGATAGATGGATAGATAGATAGATAATAGATAGTTACAATAGTAGATGATAGATAGATAGATAGATAGATGAATGGATGGTAGGTAGGTAGTGCAGATAGATAGATGGATAGTGGATGGAGGGGATGATGGTCCTTTAGATAGAGATAGATGGGGGATGGTGGGGCTAATTGATGTATGTATGTGGTAGGTAGGTAGGTAGGTATGGTGGATTATTTAGTATGTAGGTGTCGGTAGGTCATATTGGTTAGGTAGGTAGGGTAAGGTAGGTATTATAGATAGATAGATAGATAGATGGATGGATGGATGTATAGATAGATAGATGATAGATAGGAGGATGGATGGTGGATAATTTGATGTATGTATGTATGTAGGTAGGAAGGTAGGTCGGTAGGTAGGTAGATAGATAGATAGCTAATTTGATGTATGTATGTAGGTAGGTTAGGTTAGGTAGTAGGTTAGGTTAGGTATATAGGTTAGGTTAGGTTAGGTTAGGTTAGGTTAGGTTAGGTTAGGTTAGGTTAGGTTAGGCTTAGGTAGGTTCAGGTATGTTGGATAATAGGATAGATAGGATAGGAAATGGATAGAGTAGGTAGGTAGGTAGAGAGATAGATAGATAGATAGATAGATAGATGGATGGATGGATGGATGGATAATGGATGGATAGATAGATAGATAGATAGATTGTAGAGGATGGATATGGATGGATAGCTAATTTGATGTCTTTCATAGGTAGGTAGGAAGGTCGGTGGGTAGGTAGGTTAGATTAGGTTAGGTAAGGTAAGGTAAGGTAGGTAGGTAGGTAGTAGGTGGATGGATTAGGTAGGTAGGTAGATTAGATAGATAGATAGATAGATAGATGATGGATGGATGATGGATAGATAGATAGATAGATAGATACTGTAGATGGATGGATGGATGGATGGATGATAGCTAATTTGAGTATGTATGTATGTAGGTAGGTAGGAAGGTAGGTCGGTAGGTAGGTAGGTAGGTGGATGGTTGGATAGCTAATTTGATGTATGTATGTATGTAGGTAGGTAGGTAGGTGGTAGGTCGGTAGGTTAGGTTAGGTTAAAATATATGTTAGGTTAGGTAGGTCGGTTACGTTAGGTTAGGTTAGGTTAGGTTAGGTTAGGTTAGGGTAGGTTAGGTTAGGTTAGGTTAGGTTAGTAGGTAGGTAGGTAGGTAGGTAGGTAGGTGGATGGATGATGGATGGATAGGTAGGTAGGTAGTATGGATGGATAGGTGGGTTGGTAGGTAGGTATAGATAGATAGATAGATAGATAGATAGATGGATGGATGGATGGATGGATGGATGGATGGATGGATAGATAGATAGATAGATAGATACTGTAGATGGATGGATGGATGGATGGATAGCTAATTTGATGTATGTATGTATGTAGGTAGGTAGGAAGGTAGGTCGGTAGGTAGGTAGGTAGGTGGATGGATGGATAGCTAATTTGATGTATGTATGTATGTAGGTAGGTAGGTAGGTAGGTAGGTCGGTAGGTAGGTTAGGTTAGGTTAGGTTAGGTTAGGTTAGGTTAGGTTAGGTTAGGTTAGGTTAGGTTAGGTTAGGTTAGGTTAGGTTAGGTTAGGTAGGTTAGGTAGGTAGGTAGGTAGGTAGGTAGGTGGATGGATGGATGGATGGATAGGTAGGTAGGTAGGTGGATGGATGGATGGATAGGTAGGTAGGTAGGTAGGTAGGTAGATAGATAGATAGATAGATAGATAGATAGATAGATAGATGGATGGATGGATGGATGGATGGATGGATGGATGGATAGATAGATAGATAGATAGATAGGTAGATAGATAGATAGATAGATAGATAGATAGATATATGGATGGATGGATGGATGGATAGCTAATTTGATGTATGTATGTATGTAGGTAGGTAGGTAGGTAGGTAGGTAGGTAGGTAGGTAGGTAGGTAGGTAGGTGGATGGATGGATGGATAGCTAATTTGATGTATGTCTGTATGTAGGTAGGTAGGTAGGTCGGTAGGTAGGTAGGTAGGTAGGTAGGTAGGTAGGTAGGTAGGTAGGTGGATGGATGGATAGCTAATTTGATGTATGTATGTATGCAGGCAGGCAGGCAGGCAGGCAACACATTTGTCAAAGAATAAATGCATTCATAAAGAAACAGTTATATAATAATTGTAGAGAAAGACACCAACCTAGGCTATAAACAATAAGAGATGAACCAGTTTCTAAAACTGTAAACCCAAAATGTGTTGACCTCAGACCATTTTCGTGAAGTTATTAGTGAGTTGGGCCTCTATATTAGGCCTTGTATTTGGGGAAGGGTGAGATAGGGATCTGCCTTGTATGGGCCAGACTCCGATTTTCTTATGTTCTTATGACTGTGTCGACATCTCCATGTCTTTATTGCGAGAGTAACTTCGTTGTCTATTCGTCCATCATTCATTCATTCATTCATTCATTCATTCATTCCTGACATAAATCATTGGTATTTGGCTTAACTTTTTGTATAGATGCAACAGTATAATAATATACAGGCAAACCTACTGTCTTACCAGATCCAGTCAAATAATACTGCAGCTGATTCATTGTGCAAACGTTATGGATGTATTTATCTGGAAACGTGTATACTAGAAAACTAGGCAAATATGGAGGATGATGCCAGCTCTCGCATTGGGTTCCTATCAATCTGCATACTTACAGTACATCCATCACATACATACATACATACATACATACATACATACATACATAGTATATATCCATGCATACAGGTTCTATTTAATCATATAATGTCGCTCTAATCTTTGCCAACGGCCATACCACGTTGAATGCACCGCTTCTCGTCCGATCAGCGAAGTTAAGCAACGTAGGGTCTGGTTAGTACTTGGATGGGTGACCGCCTGGGAACACCAGATGCTGTTGGCATCCACACTTTTGCTGTTTCGGCTTATTACCTCTGTTTGCTGTCTCTTGTTTAGTTTCCTTTTCTATATTAAGTCTAAAGAAACGTAGGTGTGAAGAATTTAAATACAGGTAATGGTTACCAACTTTTGAGAAGCTAAGTAGATGGAGAGGTTTGTAGTTAGTTTGCAAAGTGTAACATTTCGGGAGAGAGAGAGAGCTGGATACATAAAATATACATGTCACAAACCTCAAATCAACTCAGAACATGTGTCACGACGATGAAGTGTATTTACCCTTGAATCTGGCTAACAGTAGCCAATATTATGCAAGTTAAGAAGGCCCTACACTATAGAGTTGAATTATATTACAAAGTAAAGGGTGGTGAGTTGGTAACCAGCTATAGGCATTAATCTATTATCGACTGATGGTGTAAATATGTAAATTTCTTCAACAGTATATGATAATATGTATTACATGGTTAAAAAATATTAGTATGCTATACTTACAAAAAGTGTTTGCCAAAAGTATCCAAATTAAAGGTCATTCCTAATATTTATCGATTTTCCTCAGTTTAGGCAATCAAGTTTCTCACTTAATACTTTTTACTACCATAGATCACAACATTATACAAGTGCTCAAAATCATTTTAATATAGCTAGAATATAACTGAAAACCTACCTGCCTAGTGTTATAGATATAGAACATAATGCAATGAGTGAAGTCCTTTTTTTAACATAAGTGCCACTTTGATAGATTCGAGATGGCAACCAGCTCTATTTATGTCTTTAGATAAGTTTCTCAATAATTATAGTATATAATTATGTCATACTTACAAATGAAAGGTATTTCCTAACTTCCTAGTGTTCCTACACTCTATAATAATTATTATCTAAATATAACATACCATTCATACTCAATGTCTGTCACATTTCTCTTTTTCATTAACAAAGTTGTGGACCTCATAGAGGTCCGGTAGGTATAGGTATATAGGCTTATAGGATGTCAGTGGGGTACTCCTTAACCACCAAAGCCGTACAGGGTGCGGCCCTGGCGTTTCAGGGCGTAGACCACGTCCATGGCGGTCACGGTCTTCCTCTTGGCGTGCTCGGTGTAGGTCACAGCATCACGGATCACATTCTCCAGGAACACCTTCAGCACACCACGGGTCTCTTCGTATATCAGACCAGAGATACGCTTCACGCCGCCACGACGAGCCAGGCGACGGATGGCAGGCTTCGTGATACCCTGGATGTTATCACGCAACACCTTGCGATGACGCTTGGCGCCTCCCTTCCCGAGCCCCTTGCCGCGTCCAGTCATCTTCACAGCTACCAAGTCAATGATATCTAAAAATCAATCAATCAATCAATGAGTAGTGACAGGGGGTTAGGGGGAAGTGGGGATAGGACAAGAAATAGTTGGATGAAGTGAATTGTAGCAGGAGAAAAAGGTTTCCAGGCTTGACTGGAACTGCCTGAGGGTTTTTCTGATTTTAGCTGCTGAAGAGACTGGTCAGGGCAAGGTCGACAGGGGCACATTCGGGGAGGCTCCTCGCTGGTACGGGTATCATCTGCCATGTCTGGTCGGGGGCGTGTGAGGCTGGGGTGATGGTGGTGAAGGTGATGGGTGGTGGTGGTGGTGTGGTGAGTTTTTATTTCCTTGGGAGGTCTGGGAAGCCGCGTTTTAGAGCTTCCTCCACTGTTACCATGCAGGTCACGTAGTTGGTCTTGGGGTCCTTCGTGTGGAAGTAGCAGTTGCAGCCGTCTCTTTTCCAATTCTCCATACAGTAGGACAGGAATCCGTGGAATTCAGGTATTATGCAGTCCTTGTATGCATAGCTCATGGACATGTTGAAGTCTGTTTCGAGGTGTGGATAACAGATTTCCTTGAACAGTTGCTGATGAGTTTTTGGAGTTTTGCTGATTGTGGTGTTGGTGGCTGGGGCTTGGAAGTTGCAGCTGGTAAGGTCTCCTTTGCTACTGCTGGTGTTTTCTTTTTCTTCATTCTTTGGCTTTGGGGCTCGCCATCAATGGTGGGCATGGAGGCTGCTTCTGCATGTTGTGCTAACTCAGGTGGTGGTGTAGTGGTTGCAGTCAAAGCCGTGATTTCTGAAGGTGGTGGTGGTGGTGGTGGGAGGGCTTCCTCGACCTCCATAGGTGGTGCTGGAGTCTTGTCCTCTTCAGGGTTGCATTCTCCAGTGAAAAGGTCGATGAAGGGAGTCAGAGTCAGGACCTTCGGCTTGGTGGGTGCTGGTGGTGATGGTGCAGGCCCCTCTGAAGGTGGTGGTGGGCAGTTTTTCCTATTCAGAGGGCGAGGCAGGAGAAGTTTTGGAGCCGGTGTGTTCCTCTGTGTTCTCTGGTGGCTCCCTGGAAGGTTGGCTGGGATGAATATTATAGGGAGGTTGTTCTCCTTCAGGAGGGCGGGCAGAATCTGCTGCAGGAGGGAGGTGTCGTCTCCAGCCAGAGCCATAGCCGTCCTAATAACCACATCTATGATGGAAAAAAGATGTGGTATTGGATTTTGGGCTCGGCCTGGTGGGTCTCCTGCTGGTTGACTCCTTCTGCCCCTCCTTCAGGAGGTCCCTGGCGTGAGTGGAGCCCTTGACAGCGGCGCCCTTTGGTCCCGTCACCTGTCTGGCTTCAGGACCTCTGGGAGCAGCCACTGCCACAAATTCCACCCTTTCTCCATCACCAAGGGAGGGCACAGCCTTAAGGGGGTTGTTTTTCTTGATGGCGCCCTTGTGGGTGAAGATGTCCTTGGTGCCGTCGTCAGGGGTGATGAAGCCGTACCCCTTCTTCACATTGAACCATTTTACAAGTCCAGCAAGGATGGGAGTTGCTGAACTCATGGTGAATGGTTGGTTGTGAGAGAAGAGGTGAGGTAGGTGTGCTCAGGATGGGAGCTCAGAGCTGAATATATCTAAAAATGGGCAAATCAGCCTTATATAATGCTCTCACGGACGTACAGGTACAGGCATCACCCTTCGACAATGCCCACACGTCTTTGGAGGGATTTTCTTCTTTTTTTTTTACACTCTCATTTAGCCCTTGACCTCTTCGTCATTTTGGTTACCAACAAAGGCTAAAGCAAGCACTGCAACGTGGAGAAAAAGCTTAAAAACCCTTGCGGATCAAGGCACAAGCCACTCCCACCAATCAGGGCCGGGCAGTCGCCTGCCCCACGGCTCGGGGAGTGTATATAAGGAGAAAAAAAGACAAAAATTTCTCCAACTGTCACAGTCACACTGACGACACACCATGGCTCGTACAAAGCAGACTGCTCGCAAGAGTACCGGAGGCAAGGCCCCTCGCAAGCAGCTGGCCACCAAGGCTGCTCGCAAATCGGCCCCTGCCACTGGAGGAGTCAAGAAGCCCCACCGTTACAGGCCCGGTACCGTGGCTCTGCGTGAGATCCGTCGTTACCAGAAGAGCACCGAGCTCCTCATCAGGAAGCTGCCCTTCCAGCGCCTGGTGCGTGAGATTGCCCAGGACTTCAAGACTGACCTCCGCTTCCAGTCCTCAGCCGTCATGGCCCTGCAGGAAGCCTCCGAGGCTTACCTGGTGGGTCTTTCGAGGACACCAACCTGTGCGCCATCCACGCCAAGCGTGTCACCATCATGCCCAAGGATATCCAGCTGGCCCGTCGCATTCGTGGCGAGCGTGCTTAAGCCCTTGAGCTTCGATCCTCTCCTTTACCAACTCGGCCCTTCTCAGGGCCACCAAATACTTTTCCAAAAAGAGAATGATTGTAGACTGGGAATAGATAGGGATTTATTATACAGTACAGTTTGTACGTGGAAGAAGATGGTTATTATCAATCAGAGACAGTGTTTGGATTTTAATTTGGCTATTTTTTATGTTATGTCATGAATGATAATTATAATCAATTCCCTGCCTCACTCCTCCCAAATGGCAGAATATCAATGTTAGTTCGACGACCTACATGAGCCACATTTTGGCAGGTAGTTATTTCTAAACATTAAATTAAATAAAGACGATTGATTGACTACCCCTACTATTTGAAATAAAAGTACTACCGAGGTGAGGGTGAGGGCTGGTCCTATATGATGAGTGAAGTTTGGTATCCTCTAGCCAACTTTTCTGTCTGTCTGTATCTTTTCCTTCTGGGGGCAGATGGCTAGAAATCCTCCTCCCCTACTCAATTACAAACTTTACAGGTTTCTGTTCTGGCTCTGTCTTGAGTCGGCCACCCTGAGTATATAGTACAGTACATACACACTGTTTGACATGAAAAGAAAGGAGAATGATGAGCAATGCAATTGGGTTAGATGGAGGAGGAGTATGAAAGTATCAATAATAATAATATATCCTAATATTAATAATGACAACACCAACATTATTATTAGTGGTAAAAATGAAGTCAACATTTTGTCTTTTTCTCGTCAATAATGTGTGGCTCCATAAGGAGCCGAGTTAAGGGGGGATCAAGTAGGAGGCAAGCTCTTTACTTGGATGAGGTGTACTTGGTAACAGCCTTGGTGCCCTCAGACACAGCGTGTTTTGCCAACTCTCCAGGGAGCAGGAGCCTGACGGCGGTCTGGATTTACAGACTGGTGATGGCGGAGCGTTTGTTGTAGTGGGCCAGACGAGAAGCCTCGGCAGCAATACGCTCGAAGATGTCATTGACGAAGGAGTTCATGGTAGACATGGGCTTGGGGGGCACACCTGTGTCAGGGTGTACCTGCTTCAGGACCTTGTATATATAGATCGAGTAGCTTTCCTTCCTCCTGCGCTCTTCATTCTTGCCGTCGCCCTTGGCAATGGCCTTCTGGGCCTTGCCGGCCTTTCCTGAAGTCTTGGGTGGCATGTTGTCTCGTCGAACAGTGGTGAGTGGGGTGAGTGCACGGGTTGTTTTTTGGCTTATATGATCTGCTGGCGGATCACAGAGCGCCACCAGCCTCGCTGTGTCTCCTCTGATTGGTTGGCGCAGGCTAGCTCTGATCCTCACATGGGTATATAAGTCATGGTATGCCAACGTTGGTTTATTCCTGATTCTTCGGTCGTCGCAGACCGAATTACTATACAAGCATCATGTCTGGACGTGGCAAGGGCGGTAAGGTGAAGGGCAAGTCAAAGTCCCGCTCCGCAGGGCTGGACTCCTGTACCACGTCGGCAGGATCCTCAGTCTGCTGCGTAAGGGCAACTATGCCGAGCGTGTCGGTGCTGGCGCCCGTCTACATGGACCGTCTGTCATGGAGTACCTGGCTGCTGAGGTGCTCCGAGGCTGGCCGGTAATGCTGCCCGTGACAACCAAGAAGACCCGTATCAGTCCCCGTCACTTGCAGCTGGCTATCCGCCAGATGACGAAGAGCTGAAACCCACCAGCTTTTGTCTGGTGTCACCATTGCCACAGGGAGGAGTTCTGCCCAACATCAAGGCTGTCTGCTTCTGCCCAAGAAGACAGCGAGAAGAAGTAACATCCTTCGTCTTGGCCCTCTTATCCATATCATACGGCTCCTTAAGGAGCCACAAAATGATTTCCTGGAACAAAGAGAATGACAGACTGTTTTAAATTAGTCGGTAGTAGTTGTTTTTTTGTTCACATTGAATTCACAGTCAATATCCTCTAAGTCCTAACCATAATGGTCATGCCACTGCATCTGCATCCTTTTAAAAAAAAAAAACAAAAAAAAAAAAAAAAAAAAAAAAATGCCATTTGGGAGTGGTAACATCATATAAAGTTATACAAACATCATTGATCGATTATATGCGAAAACCCCCCAAAAGGAAAAACGTTTGTGTGATTTCATTGTTAGTAATGATAGTGTGAAATGTTAGTTTGAATTACGAGCGTAATGGAAGGCCACAAATTTTCCTTAGCATAATCGAAATATTCCCAGGTTTGTAAATAGATACAATAATTCACCCAAGTTATTACGCACAGACAAATACAATAAGGTACGATGCATGTGAATCAGCATTGTCATTGTAGTTTAAGGGTACCAGATTATATTATTAGCAGGGGGACCAACACCAAAAAAAAAAAAAAAAAAAAAAAAAAAACTCTCTTGATAGTTTCTCACCTTTATTGTACTTTACCTGTGTTTCTGTCGTTTAAAGTCTTCACAAACCTATGTAGAAGTTAGGCTCGCTTTGTCAAAGAAAAAACGTGGTATGGCTTGAGGCTAAGGGGTGGTAACGTGTCCAGTGTGATACTGAGTAAAAGTTGAAAGGATTTGGTGATTAGGATGATTTAGTGAGTTGGGCCTATAAGTGGTTTATTAGGGCCTTGTATTTGGGGTTGGGTGTGTTGGGGGGTGCTGTCTGCCGTGTATGTATGTATGTATGCATCAGGGAACGAGGAAGGACTTGGGCATTACTAGTACCCGTGGAGTCATATTAAAAAAAAAAAAAAAATCGTGGGAGCAAGCTATAGGCTATTTGAAATGTGGGACCTACATTGGGAATATGCGGCAGTTAGAGGAAAGTACAAGAGAAACTGGCAACTAACATGATTCCAGAACTAATTAAGGGAACTGTCATAGGAAGAGAGATTAGAGAGATTCCGAACTTGCTAACAGTAAGGGAAAGAGGGGATATGATTATGATGTATTACGGTGTTAGGGGAGTTGGGGAAATTGGGATAGCCAATGGGGAGGACTTTATCGGAGAGGACTGGAAAGTTAAAGAAGGGCAGAGGTTAAGAAGATGTGAAGAAATAAAGCTTTCCATATAAAAGTGTTGAATGTGTGGAGTCAGTTGGAGATGATGAAGTGGTGGGTTGCGGGGAATATCACAAATTTTAATTTAAAGGGGCCAAATCAGATGATAGAATACGAGGCCTCAAAACTCAATTCCTGTATACTACAATTAGGTGAGTACATACATACATACATACATACATAAAATACCATATGAAGGAATGAAATGTCGGTCTGCGCCCATATTGGGCTACCCGAGTTATTATAAATAATGATGGTACTTATACGCCAAATTATGTGGGGGCATTATTATATGGCATTAAATTTATTATATTTAGATAGATATAGACTTATGCCATAGTATACGGTGTTGATGGAACTCCTCTTTCAGTTGGCGGGCTTTCCCTGACTGACTGTTTCAATTTGAGTCTTCACCTAGACAGAGAGTAATCCAGCTAACTGCTCAGGAAAAACCTCTTCCTGTGTCAAGCACACCACCACCCCCGTTTTTCCAACACACTCACATAGGTGTAACATGACACTCCAAAGTACCCGTACCTGCATTTTCAGCTGAATCTCTCCATCAACCTTAGATAGAGAGATAGATAGATAAGATAGATAGATAGAAGATAGATAGAGCTAGTGTAGTTAGTTAAATTCTGATGTCATTCATAAAAAAGGGTTACATGGTAAACATTTTACTATATACAGCATACGATGATCAGACTCCAAATCTTTATATTCATAAAAGGCAACACAATTAAGGACCTGTTTACATATAACAATAGAGATAACAGAACCTAATACATTACTGCATTTCTAGGTTCATGGTTTTGTACAAACATTAACTCTAGGTTAGGTTAGGTTAGGTAGCTTAGATAGACTAAATAGATAGATAGCGAGAGATGGATGGATGGATGGATGGATGGATAGGATAGATAGATAGATAGGTAGATAGATACGATAGATAGATCGATAGATGATGAGCTAGATAGATAGATAGATGAATGGATGCTGATAGGTAGGTAGGGTAGATAGATAGATATCGATAGATAGAGTGGATAGATAGAGGATGGATGGATGGATAGATAGGTAGCTAGTAGATAGATAGATAGATAGATAGATGGATGGATGGATGGATAGCTAATTTTGATGGTATGTATGATAGGTAGGTCGGTAGGTAGGTAGGTAGGTGGAGGGGATGGCCGGATAGCTGAATTTGATGTATGTAGGTAGGTCGGTAGGTAGGTTAGTAATTCGGTTAGGTTATAAGGTAAGGGTAAGGTAGGTAGGTAGGTGGCATGGCGGGATAGGTTAGGTAGGTAGATTAGATATGATAGATAGACTAGATAGATCGATGGATGGATGGATGGATGGATAGATAGAAAGAAGGAGAGATACTGTAGATGGCGGATGGATGGATGGATGGATCGGATAGCTACATTTGATGGAGGATTGTATGTAGGTGGTATTGTAGGTAGGTAGGACCGCACAGGTCGAAGGTAGGTAGAGGTACGGTGGATGGATGGATAGACTAATTGATGTATGTATGTGTAGGTAGGTAGGTGTAGTAGGTAGGCGGTCGGTTCGGTTTAGGTTAGGTGGAGTTAGGTCGGTCGGTAGGTAGGTTAAGGTTAGGTACAGTAGGTTAGGTAGGTTAGGTTTAGGTTAGGTTAGGTTAGGTTAGGTGAGTTAGGTTAGGTTAGGGTAGGGTTAGGTTAGGTTAGGTAGGGTAGGGGGATATAGGTTAGGTGGTAGGTAGGTGGTAGGTGGATGGATGGCAGGTAGGTGTGAGGTAGGTAGGTGGAGGAGGATGCGCTAGGTCGGTAGGTAGAGTAGGTAGGTAGGGTACCCCGGTAGCGCCCCTCAAGATAGATTAGCACTTACCGCCAATAGATAGATGAGATAGATAGAAGGATAGATGGAGGGATGGATGGTGGGATAGATGGAGGGATGGATGGATAGATAGATTAGATAGATAGATTACTGGATAGATGGAGGATGGTGAGATGGATGGGGTTTAGATAGCTAATTTGAGGTGGATGTATGTATTGTAGGTAGGTAGGAAGGTAGGTTCGGTAGGTAGGTTAGGTGTAGGTTAGCGAAGGTAAGGTTAAGGGTGAGGTAGGGTAGGTAGGTAGGTGAGGATGGGAGGATAGGAGTAGTCAGGTTAGGTAGATAGATAGGATAGATAGATAGATTTAGATGGAGGGATGGCTGGATGGAGGGTGGATAGGATAGAGAGAGAGATACTGATACTGTAGATGGATGGATGGATGGATGGATGGGATAGCTAATTTGATGTATGTATTGTATGTAGGGTAGGGTAGGAAGGTAGGCGGTAGATGGAGGTAGGGGTTTTAGTGGCATGGTATGGATAGACTAATTTGATGTATGTATGATAGGGAGGTAGGTAGGTAGGTAGGAGGAATGTCGGTCGGTAGGTTAGGTTAGGTTAGGTTAGGTTAAGGGTTAGGTTAGGTTAGGTTAGGTTAGGTTAGGTTTAGGGTAGGATGTTAGGGGTTAGGTTAGGTGAGGTTGAGGTAGGTAGGGTAGGTAGGTAGAGGAGTAGGGTGATGATGGAGGTGGTGACAGGTGGAGGATCGTAGGTAGGTAGGGGATGGCTGGATGGATAGGACTAGGTAGGTAGGTAGGTAGGTAGGTAGATAGAGATAGATAGGATAGATATAGATAGATAGATAGATAGATAGAGGATGGATAGGATGGATGGATTGGAGGATGGATGGAGGTAGATAGATAGATAGATAGATTACTGTAGGGATGGATGGTGGATGGAGGTGGATAGCTAATTTGATGTATGTATGTATGTAGGTAGGTAGGAAGGTAGGTCGGCTAGGTAGAGTAGGTAGGTGGATGGATGCGATAGCGAATTACTGATTGTATGTATGTATGTAGGTAGGTAGGTAGGTACGCGGTCCCAGGTCGGTAGGGGTTAGGTTAGGTTAGGTTACGGTTAGGTTAGGTTAGGTTAGGTTAGGTTAGGTTAGGTTAGGTAGGTTTTAGGTTAGGTAGGTTAGGTTCGGTTAGGTTAGGTTAGGTTAGGTTAGGTAGGTAGGTAGGTAGGTAGGTAGGTGGGGATGATGGAATGGAATGGTAGGTCGTAGGTAGGTGGATGGATGGATGGATGGCCATAGGTAGGTATAATGGTAGGTAGGCGGTAGATAGATAGATAGGATAGATAGATAGATAGATAGATAGATGGATGGATGGCATGGATGGGGAGGAGATGGATAGATCAGCATAGATAGATAGATAGGTAGATAGATAGATAGGATAGATAGATAGATAGATAGATATATGGCATGCCGAACAGCGAATGGAGCTGGATAGCTAATTTGATGTATGAGGTATGTAGGTAGGTTAGGTAGGTAGGGTAGGTAGGGTAGGTAGGTAGGTAGTAGGTAGGTGGATGGATGGATGGATAGCTAATTTGATGGTATGTCTGCTATGTAAGGTAGGTAGGTAGGTCGGCCACCCTAGCCGTTAGGTAGGTAGGTAGGGTAGGTAGGTAGGTAGGTAGGTGGATGGATGGATAGCTAATTTGATGTATGTATGTATGCAAGGCCAGGCAAGGCAGGCAGGCAAAAACACTTTGTCAAAGAATAAAATGCATTCATAAAGAAAATACAGTTATATACATAATTGTAGAGAAAGACACCACACCTAGGCTATAAACAACAATAAAGAGATGAACCAGTTTCTAAAACTGTAAACCCCAAAATGTGTTGACCTCAGATCCATTTTCAGTGAAGGTTATTAGTGAGTTCGGGCCTCTATATTAGGCCTTGTATTTGGGGAAAGGGTTGGGTGAGCATAGGGATACTGCGCTTGTATGGGCCCACAGACTCCGATTTTCTTATGTTCTTATGACTGTGTCGGACATCTCCAATGTCTTTATTGCGAGGACGTAAATCGTTGTCTATTTCGTCCATCATTCATTTCATTCTCATTCATTCATATATCATTCCTGACATAAATCATTGGTATTTGGCTTAACTTTTTGTATAGATTGCAACAGTATAAATAATATACAGGCAAAACCTACTGTCTTACCAGATCCAGTCAAATAATACTGCAGTGTTCTGATTCATTTTGTTTTTGTTGGTGCAAAACGTTATGGATGGTGTTTATTTATCTGGAAACGTGATACTGGAAAACGGCGTTACTAGAAAAATAGGCAAATATGGACTGGATGATGCCAGCTCATCGCATTGGGTTCCATCAATCTGCATACTTACAGGACATATATCCATATCACACTACATACCTACAATAAATAAGATAAATACCTATAAATACATACATACTCCATACATACATATACATTACAGTATATATCCATGCGCATACAAGGTTCTATTTAAATCATATTAATGTCGCTCTAAATCTTTCGCCAACGGCCATACCACGTTGAATGCACCGCTTCTCGTCCGATCAGGCGAAGTTAAGCAACGTAGGGTCTGGTTAGTACCTAGGATGGGTGGACCGCCTGGGAACACCAGATGCTGTTGGCATCCACACTTTGCTGTTTTCGGCTTATTACCACTCTGTGTGCTGTTCTCTTGTTTAGTTTCCTTTTCTATATTTAAGTCTAAAGAAACGTAGGTGTGAAGAATTTAAATACAGGTAATGGTTACCAAATTTTGAGAAGCTAAGTAGATGGAGAGGTTTGTAGTTAGTTTGCAAAGTGTAACATTTCGGGAGAGAGAGCTGGATACATAAAATATACATGTCCACAAACCTCAAATCAACTCGAACATGTGTCACGACGATGAAGTGTATTTACCCTTGAAATCTGAGCTAACAGTAGCACAATATTATGCAATTTAAGAAGGGCCATACACTATAGAGAGCTTGAATTATATTACAAAGTAAAGGGTGGTGGAGGTTTTTTTCTTGGGTAACCAGATATAGGCAGTATAATCTATTATTCGACAGATGGTGTAAATATGTAAATTTCTTAAACAGTATATGATATTATGTTCTTACATGATTAAATAATATGTCAGGTATGGCTATCAATTACAAAAGTGTTTTTGCCAAAACGTATCCAAATTAAAGGTCATTCCTAATATTTATCGATTTTCCTCAGTTTAGGCAAATCTTAAGTATTCTCACTTAATACTTTTTACTACCATAGATCACAAACATTATCACAAGTGCTCAAAATCATCTTAATATTAGCTAGAATATAACGGTGAAAAACTAACCTGCCTAGTGTTATAGATATAGAAACATAATGCAATGAGTGAAAGTCCTTTTTTTAACATAAAGTGCCACTTTGATTAGATTCGAGATGGCAACCAGCTCTATTTATGTCTTTAGAATAAGTTTCTCAATAATGATAGTATATAATTATGTCATACCTTACAAATGAAAAGGTATTCCTAACTTCCGAGAACTGTTCCCTACACTCTATAATAATTATTATCTAAATATATAACCATACCATTCAGACCTCAGTATGCTCACTTTGCCCCCGGTCTGTCCTTGTGACCCCTCATTTCTCTTTTTCCCCACCAGTTAACAGTCGCCAGGACACGTTCTCAGTTGTGGACCTCATAGAGGTCCGGTAGGTATAGGTATATAGGACTTATAGGATTGTCAGTGGCGGTACTCCTTAACCCCAAACAGCCGCTACAGGTGTGCGGGCCCCTGGCGTTTCAGGGCCGTAGACAACGGCTCCATGTCGGACGGTCAACGGTCTTCATCTTGGCGTGCCTACGGTGTAGGTCACAGCATCACGGCATCACATTCTCCAGGAACACACCCTTCAGCCACACCACGGGTCTCTTTCGTATATCAGACACACGAGATTACGCTTCACGCCGCCACGACGAGCCAGGCGCACGGATGCGCAGGCTTCGTGCATACCCTGGATGTTATTCATCGACAACAACTTGCGATGGACGCTTGGCGCCTCCCTTCCCCGAGCACCTCTGCACTCCCTTGCCGAGTACCGTCATCTTCACAGCTACCAACGTCAATGATATCTAAAAATCAATCAATCAATCAATGAGATACGGACATTTTGGGGGTTGGGGGGAAGAGGGGATAGGACAAGAAATAGTTGGCTGAAGTGAAGGTAGCAGGCGAGAAAAAAGGTTTCCAGGCTTGACTGGAGAACTGCCTGAGGGTTTTTCTGATGTTAGCTGCTTGAGAAAGAGACTGGTCAGGGCAAGGTCGACAGGGGCACATTTCGGGGGGGAAGGCTCACTCGCTGGCACGGGTATAATCTCACATGTCTGGTCGGGGGCGGGTGAGGCTGGGGTGATCGGTGGAGGGTGAAGGTGATGGGTGGCTTGGTGGTGGTGGGGGTGAGTCGTTATTTCCTTGGGATGGTCTGGGAAGCAGCGTTTTAGGGGCTTCATCCCAATGTTTACATGCAGGGAACGTAGTGGGTCTTGGGGTCCTGAGTGTGGAAGTAGCAGTTGCAGCAATCTTTTTACCAATTCTCCATACAGTTAGGGAACAGGAATCCGTGGAATTTATTCAGGTATTATGCAGTCCTTGTATGCATAGCTCATGGACATGTTG